>CAUYQU010014144.1:0-28740 GCA_963574635.1 Cheracebus regulus | reverse complement strand
GAAGTTGAGTTTTATCTTAGAGGCAGCAGAAGGTTTGGAGCCAAGGAATGAAATGGTCAGGCGTCCTTCTGGTAATTAACATAGGCAGCAGTGTGAAAGGGGTAGGAAGACTGGCAGCTGTCAAAACTGGAACAGTCCAGTGAGTATGTGCAGGCATGGGCTTGGGCAGTGACGGGGGCGGGGAGCACGGGTCAATTTCCACCGTAGAACCTTCTAAAGGAAGACCAGAGAGGGTCAACAGAGTTGAAAAGAGAAATTAATTGAGGATGAGGTCAAAGTTTTTGGTTTCAGAAACTAGGAAATTGAGGAAAAGGAGCTTGTGGGGCAGAAAGGGAAGGAGCAGGAGCTTGGGGCACTCTTGCATCTTTAATAAATCTTGTAAAGGCTTACTAAATACAACTAAGAATTATATCAACTATACCCTAACAGAGATTAAAAATTTACATTCCAGTTAACTACCTTAAAGGTTTAAGTCCACTTTCATCCTACAGATACAGCCTAAGGAAGGCTAGACAGGTACACCCACGCCCCCATCCTTTCCATCATCCCTCACCCCTTTGTCTTGAGAAAGGAAGTTTAGCTGCTGCTTTAGTTCTGCAATTTCTTTTTCTTGCTCTATTATCTTCATCTGTAGGGTGAGGTTAACCTGCAAGGAGAAAATTTTAAACTCTATTAAAATATTTTTTTTTTTTCTTTTGAGCACTCTTGCTGTTGCCCAGGCTGGAGTGCAGTGGCATGATCTGGACTCATTGGAACCTCTGCCTCCCAGGTTCAAGCTATTCTCATGCCTCAGCCACCCAAGTAGCTGGGACTACAGACACTCTTCACCAAGCCGAGCTAATTTTTTTTATTTTTAGTAGAGATGGGGTTTTGCCATGTTGGCCAGGCTGGTCTCAAACTCAGAACCTCAAGTGATGCACCCACCTAGACCTCCCAAAGTGCTAGGATTATGGGTGTGAGCCACCACACCCGGCCAACGTTTCATTTTATAGAAAAAACTTGCAAGATAGTAGAAATCCTTACCACAAATACGTCTCCAATAGCTATCTTAACTGGGCATTAGAAAATCCCCTTATGTGAAGAAAAATGTTTTTTTGTTTGTTTGTTGTTGTTGTTTTAGAGATTGGGTTTCACTGTGTTGGCCAGGCTGGTCTTGAACTCCTGACTTTGTGATCCGCCCACCTCAGCCTCCCAAAGTGCTGGGATTATAAGTGTGCGCCACCGCTCCCAGCCATGAAGATAAATGTTTACACTTGATTTTAAGAACCACATCTGTGGCCAGGCCTGGTGGCTCACTCCTGTATTTCCAGCACTTTGGGAGGCTGAGGTTGGCAGATCACCTGAGGTCAGCAGCTTGAGAACAGCCTGGCCAACATGGCGAAACCACGTCTCTACTAAAAATACCAAAAGTAGCCAGACACGGTGGCTCATACCTGTAATCCCAGCACTTTGGGAGGACAAGGCGGGCAGATCACGAGGTCAGGAGATCGAGATCATCCTGGCCAACATGGTGAAACACCGTCTCTACTAAAAAAAATACAAAAATTAGCTGAGTGTGATGGCGCACGCCTGTAGTCCCAGCACTATTCAGGAGGCTGAGGCAGGAGAATTGCTTGAACCCGGGAGGCGGAGGCTGCAGTGAGCCGAGATCGCACCACTGCACTCCAGCCTGGCGCCTGGTGACAGCAAGACTCTGTCTCAAAAAAAAAAAAGTAGCCAGGTGTTGTGGTGAGCACCTGTAATCCCAGCTACTAGAGAGGCTGAGGCAGGAGAATCACCTGAACACAGGAGGTGGAGGTTGCAGTGAGCCAAGATCACGCCACTGCACTCCAGCCTGGGTGACAGAGCGAGACTCCATCTCAAAAAAAAAAGAAAAACCACATCTGTTATTTTCAAACACTTTCAAAAAGAGAAAAGTACCACACCTACCTGTTTTTACCATTTAACAAAATTCAGTCTTGCTTGACAATAAGCCTTAAATAGAAGATAAATCAACTATCTGATTATTTTAAACAATCACTACTAGTGGTTCCCCAACTAGTATACATCAGAATCACTTTAAGTTTCATTACAGTACAGGATGCAGCCCCATCTCCTCCCTAAATTTCTCTTTTTTAATAGGTCAGGGGACTGAAGAGGGTCTGAGAATTCTATGACATTCCGAGGTGATTTTATGCTGCTGTTCTGGAAACTACACTTTGAGAACCTCTGCGTTCATGCAATGCTGCTCAAACACTGTGAATGTCAGTCACTTGGGAAATCTTGTGGAAATACAGATTCTGCTCACTATGTCGGGGGCACAGCTCCCAGGTCATGCCAATGCATCACGTCTAAGGATGGTACTTTGAGTAGCAAAGCACTAAAGAATCGGAGTGTATCTTGAATGAGGCTTTTATTAAATCTTAGAAAGTTTCTAGGGGAACAGAATGGATGAATCACCTGTGGTTTCCAGTATGTGCTGTGAGACTACATGGCACTCTAAGGACACATCAGGAAGGAGAAAGGGAAGGGGGAGGCTCTGGGGCAATACCACATTGCAGGACTGAAAGCCCTTGCGTTGGCTAAGGCAGTCTCTGCTATCATGGTTACATCTCCAACTCACCATTAGAATTACGGCTGCCTTTCACCCTTCAGTATGTAGCTCTTTTTACTATTAGGTACTTTCCTTTTTTTTTTTTGAGATGGAGTTTCCTGCTGTGTCACCTAGGCTGGAGTGCAATGGTGCAATCTCAGCTCACTGCAACCTCTACCTCCCAGGTTCAATTGATTCTCCTGCCTCAGCCTCCCGAGTAGCTGGGTTTACAGGCACATGCCACTGCGCCTGGCTAATTTTTTGTATTTTTAGTAGAGACGGGATTTCACCATGTTGGTTTCACCATGTTGGATCATCTCAATCTCCTGACCTTGTGTCTGCCCACCTTGGCCTCCCGAAGTGTTGGGATTACAGGTGTGAACTACCATACCTAGCCACTTGTAGGTATATTCACAATAAGAGGTTATATATCATAGTTGGAAGAAAGAGCAAAACAAAACCCTTTCAATGACTTAGCAAGATGAGGCTAGAAACTGAAGCTGATAACTCTTAGAGTAGCCAGGTAGTAGGGAGTCAACCTGCTTACGTGGACAATGAGTATGAGCATGCTACTGATACTCAACCTAGTGCTTGATGCTGTCAGGGAACTCTGAGAATGGGTTTAAATATTTTGTTTGCACCAATAGGAGTCTAAGCTCAACTAATCACTGAAACAGGATTCACTATTTATTTTGAGTCGGAGTCTCACTGTCACCAGTGGAGTGCAGTGGTGTGATCTCAGCTCACTGCAACCTCCGCCTCCTGGGTTCAAGCAATTCTCCTGCCTCAGCTGCCCCAGGAGCTGGGATTACAAGTATGCACCACTATACTCAGCTAATTTTTGTACTTTTAGTAGACATGGGGTTTCACCATGTTAGCCAGACTGGTCTCAAACTCCTGACCTCAAGTGATCCTCCCATCTCAGCTTCCCAAAGTGCTGGAATTACAGGCCTGAGCCACCTCGCCTGGCTGATTCACAACTTAAATTCTACTCAGGCCTATAATCCCAGCACTTTGGGAGGCTGAGGTGGGGGGATCACGAGGTCAAGAGATCGAGACCATACTGGTCAACATGGTAAAACCCCATCTCTACTAAAAATACAAAAATTAGCTGGGCATGGTGGCGCACGCCTGCAGTCCCAGCTACTCGGGAGGCTGAGGCAGGAGAATTGCTTGAACCCAGGAGGCAGAGGTTGTGGTGAGCTGAGATCGCGCCATTACACTACAGCCTGGGTATCAAGAGTGAAACTCCGTCTCAAAAAAATAAATTCTATTTTAAGCTTCATATTTTCCTCAGCATTAAAAAAAAAAAAAAAAAAAAAAAACTTGGATAGAGACCATGTCTGGGGCAGCAGCTGCAGCCAGACCCCCAAGCCAGGCCAGCCCCGCCTCTCCCAGGTGGTCCACAGTGGCTGTGTACTCTGCAGGGACTGTGGCAGCCCCCGTGGGGCATGCTCTTGAGCACTACCTGGGGAGGTGCCAGGATCATCTACAACCTGAAATTCTTGATAAGAGTGCTAAACTCACCAGTGACCAAAACACCCTCGAGGGACCAGCCCACCACTTCCGGGGTCACCAGCCCTGCCAGTGATGAGCCCCCGACAGACACCCAGACAGCCCAGAACAGCAGGCAGGTGGTTAAGAGTCAGTTTGACATGGACTTTAAAGGTCCAGCCATCAGAAGGGGCATTCCCTGTGGGCCCCTCAGGCCTTTCTGGGAAGCAGTCACACCTACCTGGCCTCAGGAAGCTTTCCTACCCTGCGGTTGGCCCCCGCCCTCTGCTCCTCTTTGTGAACACCAGAAGATCCCTCCTGTGCCTGCTGAGGCCAGAGCTGCTACCCCAACAGGAGTGAGTACTGCAAGCATCCTCTGCAGCTGAGTGCCAGGAAGTGGACGAGAACAAACAGCACCCCCCTGCAACCACACTCTTCCAGCCCCATCCTCCAGGGGCACCACCCACCCCTTCCTTCCCCAAGAGGAAATAAAAACCACCTTCACTCCAAGACCAAGAAAAAAACAGCACATACATTTCCAGAATTTTGGAAAAGTTCGCTCTGCAGCAGCTGAATAGCAGATGGTCTCTGTGATGAGTTCCTTCTTGTTAAGTGCTGGATATACTTGGCTTGCACTGGACACCGTTTACTGAGGGATTCCGGCAACTGACCAGTTCTTAAACCTGTTAGAACTTCTGCTCGCTCCATTTCTGTTCCAAATGGCTGAAAGAGCTCTAGCAGGATCACACCCAAGCTGTACATATCTGACTAGAAAAAGAAAAAAAGGGGCAACTCAGTAGTGAAATAGAGTTAAAAGAACATTTCCATTTCCTTGTTCCACCCTCCCAAACAGGAAAGGCAGGAGAGGGTTTCTCAGAATGAGGATATATAGACACCCACAAGAAGGAGCAAAGCAGGATGGCTCATTAGTGACAGGGACTTTCACAACCCCAAAAAGGGGTATCTGTGGGCACGCAGAATGAATGGTCGGGTGGAGGCCAGGAATGATCCCCCCACCCACAGCAGTCACAACTATACAACTGTCTTCGGCACCCCTTAACAATCCAGGCCTGACCCAAGTAGAGTGATGTGAGCTCACGCCTGCTAGTGCCAGCTGTGGGGGAGCCAAAGAGGGTCGCAGGTTCTCCTCTTGTCTCACCTCTGCCTCCAGACATACTTACCAAGTCTTCTTGGTGACACTTAACTGTATAAAATCTGCACTACTACTCCTAAAAACAGATTTTTTAGGAAAATCTTCACTAGACAAGATTTTAGGGGCGGTCATCATTTTTTCTGAACAGCTCTCTCTCAATCACTAAAAAGCTCGATGAGCCACCAAAAGGAAGTAAATCCATTTGGAAAAATGGATTTTAGTCTAGGCGCAGTGGCTCACACCTGTAATCCCAGCACTTTGGGAGCCTGAGGTGGGTGGATCACTTGAGGTCAGGAGTTTGACACTAGCCTGGCCAACATGGTGAAACCCTGTCTCTATTAAAAATACAAAAATTAGCTGGGTGTGGTGGCACATGCCTGTAATCCTGGCTACCTGGGAGGCTGAGGCAAGAGAATTTCATGAACCCAGGAGGTGGAGGTTGCAGTGAGCTGAGATCGCGCCACTGCACGCCAGCCTGGGTGACAAAGCAAAACTCCACTTCAAATAAGAAAGAAAAGAAAAGAAAAGAAAAATGGATTTTAGCATTTCTTCAAGGAACAATGGTGATTCAAACTTTATAGCATCTTCATTCTATTTCAAGGGGAGTCAAGGGGCAGTCTTCCCTGTGGCATTTATTTACCAGAGCTTGAAAAAAAAATAATAAGGAAAAGCTGAAAATAGGCTTCCATGAATTCTAGCTCCCTGAGGTGAACAGTGATGTTTTAAAGGGAAAGCTCATTTCAAAAACAATTTAGGCCAAGTGCAGTGGTTCATGCCGGTAATCCCAGAACTTTGGGAGGTCAAGGGAGGAGAATCACTTGAGGCCAGGTGTTTGAGACCAACCTAGACAAAGCAAGACCCCATCTCTACAAATAAACAATTTTTGTTTAACTAGCTGGGTGTGGTGGCACAACTCTTGTAGTCCCAGCTACATGGGCTGAGGTGGGAGGATCACTTGAGCCCAGGAGTTGGAGGCTACCATGAGCTATGATGACACCACTGCAATCCAGCCTGAGCAACAGAGCAAGACTTTGTCTCAAAAACAACAAATGAACAAACAAAAAAAATTGTGACACCCGTGGATTTTGAAATGGTAAAGTAGGCAACACAGATTCCACTGAAAAGTGAGGCTTCTTCTTAGGGCAGTTTGATCCAGTTAATAATCTACAGTAGTCAGTTATCTCTAAAAACATCTCTATGATAGAACTTCTGCATTTCATTGTACTGGTTTTTTTTCTTTCTCCTTTTTTTGAGATGAAGTTTTGCTCTTGTCATCCAGGCTGAAGTAGAATGGTACGATCTCAGCTCACTGCAACCTCTGCCTCCTAGATTCAAATGATTCTTGTGCCTCAGTCTCCAGAGTAGCTGGGACCACAGGTGTGTGCCACCATGTCCAGCTAATTTTTGTATTTTTAGTAGAGATGGGCTTTACCATGTTGGCCAGGCTGGTCTTGAACACCTGACCTCAGGTGATCCACCCACCTTGGCCTCCCAAAGTACTGGGATTACAGGCACGAGCCACCGCGCCTAGCCTTATACTGTTTGTTATTTACAACTGAACAGTAAGTTGAACGAAAGGGCAGAAAGCAACAAATACTACCTTGGCATCATACTCAGATCCTTCCAACTGTTCGGGTGAAGCGTACAGACAAGTACCCACTCTGGACGTATGTGTTGGTGTTCCTATCATTTCAAAAGCCACATATTAAACATTGCAGTGTTAGCACTGTCAACATTAAAGAACATTTACTATGAGCAAGCAGTGCAGCTCCTCGGGGAACAAGGTTGCTTTTTATCTTTATCTTACCTTTGCTATTAAATCTTTATGACTCTCTTTAAATACTAACATGTGCAACCATGTATTTTGCTTATGCAAACAAAACAAAAACTTACTCTTTCCGTTCCTACTGGTCCAGTCTGTGTTCTTCTGTAGGATGTCTGTGCAGGCCAGACCAAAGTCTCCTATTTTTACTTGCTGATCAGGGCCATGAAGAAAAATATTTCTTGGCTATCAAGAAAAAAAAACAAGTCAACAAATAGTAAAAACCTGTAAATGTTAAGTGTTTTGAACTCAGGAGCAAGCAGCCCCCTCAAAAATATTTGAGGAATAGTTCCCAGATTCCCCTGCACGTTAGAATCAGAGTTTTAAAAATCTCAACATCCAGCCAGGTGCAGTGGCTCATGCCTGTAATCCCAGCACTTTGGGAGGCTGAGGCGGGCAGATCACCTGAGGTCAGGAGTTTGAGACAAGCCTGGGAAACATGGTGAAACTCCATCTCTACTAAAAATACAAAATTAGGCGTGTGTGGTGGCACATGCCTGTAACCCCAGCTACTAGGGAGGCTGAGGCAGGACAATCACTTGAATCCGGGAGGCGGAGGTTGCAGTGGGTGGAGATCGCACCACTGCACTCCAGCCTGTTGACAGAGCAAGACTCCATCTCAAAAAGAAAAAAAAAAAACCTTAGGTAACTTCCAGGAAGATTTTAACCCCATAGTACTCGACCAGTGAGGAACTAGGGGAGGGACTTGCGTGCTAGAGGATAAATTACCTGTTGTAACTGCCCTTTTTGTACCTGCCTACCAGACACCTGATCTTGCTAGACTGCTATTAAAGTCTCACTTTCACTGTTCTTTGTGCCTCTAAGTCCATTCTTTGGGTGTGGATGGATGGGCATGTTTCTCACACTATGAAAAAACTTTTTGATATTTTTTAGAAGCTCCCAGATAACTCATATATATTAGCCAGGGTTGGGAAATAATAGATCACACTAAATGACTTTATTTAAGCAACGAGTAAAGACCCAAAACATCTCCCAAACTATTCCCTGTGCCAGTGAAAAACTGAACCTGTAATGGGGAAAGGGAAGATTCTATTATAGTAAAAAACCAAAAAATAAGTTAAAAGTTTTCTTACTTTAAACATAATAATTTTAGCTTTTTATTTAATGTAGAAATTCCCCTGTTTTAGCTTTGATCACTGTTTGAACTATGCTTGAATTGGAGAGAAAGCAGAAATAAAGGTGTAAGATGATAGTTTGGATATGTTTTTACGATTGAGTAGAAAACCCTAAAAACTGCTAACATTTGACATTATATATGATCAAGGAACAGTCTGGACGTTTGGTTCAAACCTTTGATGGACTACATTCACTCTCAATAAATTCTAGAAGAGTTCTAGAACTGAACTGAAAGAATCATCATAAAGAGACTGAAACTGACCAATTCCATAACAACATTTTCCCCTAAGTCTTAAGTTTTTCCCATGGGGAATATAACCAGGAAAAGAAGCAGAGATCTGGTGGTTGACAGTCCCAAGTCCCTGAAAGATGGCCCATCCGTAGCACTTCACTCGAAACTCTATGAAGCCATCATGCGTGAAGACTGCACTACCATTGAGGCACTGCTGAGAAATCACCCCGTCAACCAGCCCATCACCATTCTGCCTGACTCCACCAGCAACAGATTACTTCTGAGCCAGGTACCCTCTTTTCTGCTTAGTCACTTCTGGGAAAAAGGCTGCTTAGAAAGGAGCATGATCTAATGCTGGTGAATCCACTAAGCTCACAGCCCTTACGAGGTATGACTCCAGCTCACTCCACATACACAGCAATGCTCCCCAAAGCCTGCTAGGCCTCCCCTGTACATGTCACACACAAACCAACCGGAGAACACACCAGATCTTGTGTGGGTGGAAGACCATACATGTCATCTCTCAAACATACTCGCGGTGATAACCTCCATGTGGTCAAATTAGTTTTCCCTTTTGCGCCCAGGCATGGTGGCTAACGTCTGTAATCCCAGCATTTTGGGAGACCGAGATGGGTGGATCGCCTGAGGTCAGGAGTTCGAACCCAGCCTGGCCAACATGGCAAAACCCCATCTCTACTAAAAATACACAAGTTAGCTGGACATGGTGACAGGAGCCTATAATCCCAGCTATTTGGGAGGCTGAGGCAGGAGAATTGCTTGAACCCAGGAGGCGGAGGTTGCAGTGAGCCGAGATGGCACCACTGTACTCCAGCTGGACAACAGAGCAAGACTCTGTCTCAAAAACAAAAAAACAAACAAAAATCAGGTTTTCCCTTTCTAGTATATATATTTTCATTTTCAAAATTTTATACAATGATTATTACCTTTACAATTAAAATTTTTTTTTCAAAAAGGAAACCACCCTCTCTTGTACCTTACTGTCTTATCTTGCAGCAATGGTGTAAAACCACTACTTATATGCGTGTATTTTAAACGCTTGCACAAACAGCTCTGCTAATCATAGACAGAACATACGCTGCGTTATATCTGAAAACCCTGAAGATTCAGGTTTTACAGCTGACAATACAACGCCGCACCTACTTGTCCATCCCCTGTGGGTTACTTTAAGGACTAAATGACTTCATAGCAAGTGCCATTAATATCACACTACAGGATCTTCAGAAGAATCAACTTTCAAAAACTTTCAAAGCTTTCGAGTATTATTTCTGGTGCCTCAGTAAATGTGCATTTCTGTAAAATACAGATTTTATAACATGGAATTAACTGAGTTTTGACCATTTAAAACAGGCAGTAGAAAAGGAAATTTTCAATGCACATACCAGAAAAATAGTGAGCCAGTAAGACACTAAATAAGTGTATTGCCTTTGAAATGGCAAGCTAATATAAATATGGCAAGCTGACATAAGTATTATTTTTACCTACAAGGGCCACTTGTAATGTGTTTTGTTTTCTCTCAAAGCATGCAGAGTCTATCATCCCCATCCATCTGGCTGCCGAGCACCAAAGGGCCCGGAGTTTGCGCTGCCTCTTACGGCATGGCGCTGACCCGGAAGTCAGGTAAGTTAACTCCACCAGCACTGGCAATCGTTTATTTCTTTCTTTCCTTCCTTTCTTTCCTTTCCTTACTTCTTTCTCTCTTTCCTTTTTTTTTTTTTTTTTTTGAGGCAGGGTCTTACTCTGTCACTGGAGTGCAGTGGCACAATCTCAGCTCACTGTAACCTCCACTTCCCAGATTCAAGAGATTCTCCCACCTCAGCCTCCCAAGTAGCTAGGATTACAGGTGTGCACCACCACATCCAGCTAACTTTTGTATTTTTACTAGAGACAGGGTTTCGCCATATTGGCCAGGCTCATCTCGAACTCCTGGCCTCAAGTGATTGACTCACCTCAGCCTCCCGAAGTGCTGGGATTACAGGCTTGAGCCACCACACCTGGCCTCACCGGCAATCATTTCTAAGTGAGGACATACGTGATATAGATTTTTTTTCAGTTCATACATTTTTTCCATTTATGTCTGGACTTGTTCGTTCTTCAAGGTGATAGACTACACATTATCATGTTACGAATGAATCAATGTCTTTACTAAGTAGATGAGATACTCTGAAAAACTGGGAATAGGCTGGACGCGGTACCGCAGTACCACGCCTATAATCCCAGCACGCTGGGAGGCCAAGGTGGGCAGATCACAAGTTCAGGAGTTCGAGACCAAGCTGACCAACATGGTGAAACCCCAACTCTACTAAAAATACAAAAAATTAGTTAAGCGTGGTGGTGTGTGCTTATAATCCTAGCTACTCAGGAGGCTGAGGGAGGAGAATCGCTTGAACCTGGGAATCAGAGGTTGCAGTGAGCCAAGACTGTGCCACTGCACTACTCCAGCCTGGGCAACAGAGCAAGACTCCATCTCAAAAAAAAAAAAACAACAAATACAGGGAATAATGCAACATCACAGTCAGTTTGCCAAATTAATGCACATTCTGAGGATTAACTGCTCAATGGTGGTACTGTGGGGAAGCGTAAGTCCTTGCCATGGCCCTCAATAAGTTTAACCACCAAAGTTAGGTGTGAAAAATAAAATATAAGTAGACAATGGATTTTCTTGTTTATTACACTCTACTAGAAGGTAAGCCACATGAAAGAGAAGTTCATCTTGTGCACCACTGTATCTTCACCACCTAAACCACATACATGCCTGACAGTGAGTGCCCAGTAATACTATCTGAATGAATGACAGAATTAAGTAGTATAAAAATAACAGAACTTTGGCCGGGAGTGGTGGCTCACACCTGTAATCCCAGCACTTTGGGAGGCCAAGGTGGCCAGATCATGAGGTCAAGAGAATGAGGTCAAGAGAATGAGACCATCCTGGTCAACATGGTGAAACCCTGTCTCTACTAAAAATACAAAAATTAGCTGGGCGTGGTGGCGTGTGCCTGTAGTCCCAGCTACTCAGGAAGTTGAGGCAGAAGAATCGCTTGAACCTGGGAGGCGGAGGTTGCAGTGAGCCAAGATGGCACCATTGCACTCCAGCCTGGGCAACAAGAGCAAAACTCCGTCTCAAAACAACAATAATAAAATAATAATAATAATAATAACAATAGAACTTCTTGCCCCAAATCCTCATCTTGCTCCAGAAGAACCCACTCAACCTGTCTTGCTCTCAGCTTGTCCCTGAGCACCCCACCTAGCTCTGCAAGTCCACTTGAAGTCCCTTCCACATCTGGACCATCACAGACTCGCCCCGTTCTCTTCAGGGGACCCTTTCCTACCCTGCATACCACATGTGCTGTGTGAAGCTTCCACACCTCTCTAGAACTCAGCCTGCTTCCAGTATTTACTGAGCTGTTCCACTGTTTCTTGTCTATCTTCCCTGCTAAAGTAGACTGTAAGCCCCACAGAGGTAGGGGTCACATGCTGTTTCACCACATTCCCAGCCTAGGGCCTCACGCTAAACAAACATACATGCACTAAAATCACTTTCTAATTTCAGTGGAGCAGTTAGATTTACATAATACACCTTCCCGTTTCTCTGCCAAAACAAATGAATTCTTGGGGCCAGGCTCGGTTGCTCACACCTGAATCCCAGCACTTCGGGAGGCTGAGGTGGGCAGATCATCTGAGGTCGGGAGTCGAGACCAGCCTGACCAATATGATGAAAACCTGTCTCTACTAAAAATACAAAAATTAGCCAGGCATGGTGGCAGGCACCTGTAGTCCCAGCTACTCGGGAGGCTGAGACAGAATTGCTTGAACCTGGTAGGTGGAGGTTGCAGTGAGCAGAGATTGTGCTACTGTACTCCAGCCTGGATGACATAGCAAGACTCTGTCTCAAAAAAAAAAAAAAAAGGAATTCTTCAGAGCACTTCTGAGATGAGGGTCAAGTTGTAAAATGCTCATTCCACCTGGCTTGGAGCAGGGAAACAACTTCAGAATCTACAGGTCTTCAGATTCAACCCTCATCACCTCTTCTGCTCCCTATACACTCTTGCATAAAAATGTTGGGTAGGAAAGCAGAAACAGAACCAGTAAGAATGGAGTCAATGGGAGTTTGGGCCTTTACGGCTCACTTCTATGGCAATAACAGATCCCACTCAAGTCCACACAATGTCATGGGAAGCCTACCAATCCACACCAGCACTGTGCCAGGTGCTGGGCTACAGAAATCACTAAGATACAGCTTTGAAGGGACTGCAGCACAGTTAAAATATGCTGCTCCAAGAAGCTGGGCCTCCTTCATGTCATTATCAAAAAGTGAAAAGAATTTTTCAAAAAAAAAAAAAAAAATTATATATATAAAAAAACAGAAGCTAGGCTCCATCATATAGTGATGCATCCCACCACATCCCCCCAAAAACCCTGGGATAGCCTGAGAAACTACCCATCAATACAGATTTTGAAACACATCCTTAAGGTAATTAAAGGGTATTACTTTAAATACTGGCTTCCTAAGCATTAACTGTTCACGTAGAGCCGTTCCCACCATGAATTCAGTGTAACGTGTAATCAATGCCCATTCTAGGGACGACAGGGGCCTCACCACACTCAACTTACTGCTACTGCACTGGCCAGTCACTTCCACCTCGTGGACAAAACCAGGCAACAGAATCCAAAGGATCCTGACAGACAATCAGAATAACGCTGTTACGTGTCTCCGCACCTTGTGTGAGCATGGAGCTCAAGTTAACGCTCGGGTGGAAATCAGCAACAAACAATCACCACTCCACCTGGCCATCGCATATGGTTGCCATCCAGTTCTCTCCATTTTGGCCCAAAACGGTGCCGATGTCAATGCTATTAATGAAGTCAGCATGACACCCCTTCACATGGCCGCAGACATGCTGAATAAGGAGATGATGGAAACACTCATTGCCTATGGAGCAAACGTCAACTGTGCTGTCTCTTCCACGGGGAACACGGCCCTGAAGCTGGCAGTGCGCACTGCGTCAAGCAAAGCAGGCCGACTACTTGGGGCAGGGATCAGCTGCATCCGTCTGCTGCTCACTCACGGAGCCAAAGTCAACGCCCAGGACTACCAAGGCCAAACAGCCATCCATGAGGCATGCTTTGGAGGCAGAGAGCCAATAATTGATCTTTTGCTTGAATTTGAAGCAAATATTAATATTTTAACAAAAAACGGGGAATCTCCAATTTACATGTATCTTCAGCGCAGTTTCAATATAAGACATACAGCACTTCTGTCCAGGCTTCTTAATCGCACTTATCCTCTGAGAATGACCAATAACCAAGGAATTCTACCTGCAGGAATCATGCTACCAGAATTCCGCTTCTTAAGGGACACCCTAATAAAGCAATCGCAAAAACCTTTATCCCTACAGGATATCTGCAAAAGAAATATCCGGAATATTTATGGTGATAAATACAAACGACACTTGAAGCAACTTCTCCCAGTGAAGATATGGAATTCTGTCTACTGTTGGTACGACTCAGTGTACCTCTTGAAATAAGACCTCCAATTTCACAGCAGCAGGGAATGTCAGTCACTCAAACTGTATTTTCTGGCTGGACATGTACCAGAAAATGCTTAACCTATCACCCTTTACATCCCAAATGGACACACTACTGGTTCTTAAACATTTTCCAAAAAATAAAGTGATTTGCCTATTAACATTTTTGTTCCTAGGTGTTTTTTTTTTTCCTTCTAACCTGTGTCAAAGGAGTTCCTAGGTTTTTTTTCATGCCCTTTCCATGACTTAACTTTTGGCTAGACAGTAAGCAAATTAATTGAAATCTCTTCAGCCAAAGAAACAAATATATTTTCTCTCTTTCTTGATAGTCTTTTGTGGATAAAAATCAAATAGTCATTATATACTTTTTTTAAACAGCAAAAAAAATAAAAATCCCACTTTGTTAAACTTTAACATGAACAATTACAGAAATACAGTTTATCTCTAAGACTGAAATAACAAATGAGCATTTCTGCTAACACTTAAGTACATTTAGCACCACTGATTATATGAGTACTTAGAGCACACTTAGTACCTGTAAAAAAGTACTCAACAGAGGATTTTCAAATGTCCAAAAATTACTGCTTTAAATTCAACTTAGAGCCAAGTGCAGTGGCTCACACCTGTAACCCCAGTACTTTGAGACGTTGGGATGGGAGGATCATTTGAGACCAGGAGCTCAAGACCAGCCTGGGCAATATAGCCAAACTCCATCTTTACAAAAAAAATTAAAAATTAGCTGGGCATGGTAGCACATGCCTGTAGTCTCAGCTACTAGGGAGGCTGAGGTGGGAGGATCGCTTGAGCTTGGGAGTCCGAGGCTGTAGTGAGCTGTCATTGTGCCACTGCACTCCGGCATGGGTGACAGAGCGAGACCCTATCTCAAACAAACAAACAAAAATTCAGCCTAATGTTTTTACACTCTGAATCTACGGAACAATGATTTATCTAACAGGAATTATAATCTCCTAAGTAAATGAGCTAGGACATGTCATCTTATTTAATGCAATGAACCAACATCAAGTCATCCCTGTTAAAAAGCTACCACTGCTTATTTATTTATTTTTATTTTTTTTTTTATATTTTTGAGATGGAGTCTCACTCTTGTTGCCTAAGCTGGAGTGCAGTCGTATGATCTCGGCTCACCGCAGCCTCCACCTCCCGGGTTCAAGAGCTTCTCCTGCCTCAGCCTCCTGAGTAACTGGGATTACAGGTATGCGATACCACGCCTAGCTGTTTTTGTATTTTTAGTAGAGACAGGGTTTCTCCATGTTGGTCAGGCTAGTCTTGTTTTCCCAACCTCAGGTGATCCACCCACCTTGGCCTCCCAAAGTCCTGGGATTACAGGCCTGAACCACCTCGCACGGTCAGCTACCACTGCTTTCCATGATTTCATCATCCCCACTTACCTTCAGATCTCTGTGCACAATTCCCATGTTATGTATGTAAAATACACCTTCTACCAATTCTTGAAAAATTTTTGTTGCAACACTGGCCATAACATAAGGACCTAGAAGTAAAAAAAAAAGTTTTATTTCTCTGGTTTTTTTATTCACTACATTAGCATCTAAATATTAATGTCATTCTAAATATATTAACATCTGACACTTAAGAACATTCAGATTTTCAACAAAGTCAATGCTGCAGAATGATCTAAAACCTAGAAATAAGCAGGAAGGCCCCCTCGGCTAGCAAAGATACCATCACAAACCAGCACTCAACAGTCGATGGACTTTGTCAACCAGAAAGAAAGTACCTCTAACTTCACTCAGAGCCCTCCCTTGTATTATAATAACTTTTTAAATAATTCTCAGGTATCAGGCAACAAGATTCAATAGTTTAAGTCCCCTTCAACCCCTGACATTCTGGGATTTAATACTAATAAATCTGGTATCCTAGCCCACAGCAGATTAAAGACATTATTACAAATAATGTAATAAGAAAAAAGATAAAATATGTTAGCTCTAGGAGCAAGATTCAATCATCTGGAAAGCCTCACTTTCCAAAAATGACACAGCATATTGCCCCAAAAAATGTAAATAAATCATCTCTTAATATGATGACATAAATGAATTTAGAGGATGCAGAGGTTTTATAGGACTAACACAAAAATTGATTAAAATTAAAAAAAAAAAAAAGGTTGGGGGTCGGGCATGGTGGCTGACACCTGTAATCCCAGGACTTTGGGAGGCAAAGGCGGGCAGATCACCTGAGGTCAGGAGTTCGAGAGCAGCCTGCCCAACATGGAGAAACCCTGTCTGTACTAAAAATAGAAAAAATTAGCTGAGTGTGGTGGCGCATGCCTATCCCAGCTACCCAGGAGGCTGAGGCAGGAGAATCGCTTGAACCCTGGAGGCGGAGGTTGTAGTGAGCCAAGTTCATGCCATTGTACTCCAGCCTGGGCAACAAGAGTGACACTCCATCTCAAAAAAAAAAAAGAAAAAGAAAAAAGTCTGGCCAGATACAGAAGCTCATGCCTATAATCTCAGCACTTTGGGAGGCGAGGACAGGAGGACTGCTTGAGATCAGGAGTTGGAGACCAGCCTGGGCAGGATAATATAAGCTCGTCTCTATAATTTTATTTTTTAAATCAGCCAGACATGGTGGCATGCACCTGTAGTCCCAGCTAATCGGGAGGCTGAGGTTGGAGGATCACTTGAGCCAGAGAGGCCAAGGCTACACTAAGCAGTGAGTGTACCACTGCACTCCTGCCTGAGTGACAAAGTGAGGCTGTCTCAAAAAAATAAAATAAAGGGAATAAAAAATACAAATGAAAATAAAGCACCTGGAGGCAACTCCTATATGACATGGGGAAGAGGTGACTTGGTCTATTTCCTGGCCCAGCACGTGTAGACCCAGATGGTACTCACAGGCAGACTCATCCACACACTCCCGGCCCCGCTTATTTCTCTCGGTTATCCAATCCCACAGAGAGAGCTCGCACAGCTGCATCTGGATGTGCAGCATCAGGTGGTACTGCGCCTAGGAGAGGACGTGGTGCTGGCTCCCATCTTTGCACAATTGACTCACATTATTCATTTAACCAGCAAATATTTATCTGCCTATTCTGGGCCAAGAGAATGGGCCTCTAGGGAAGTCATTTAACCTGTGTGAACTTCCCTTTGCAAGATGGAACTGCTGAGGACACAGGCCCACCCAAGAAGCCCAAAATCTAATGAAAGCGACAGATAAGCAGAGCCATGATTAAAACGGCCTTGTAAGCAGGGCGTGGTGGCTCACACCTGTAATCCCAGCACTCTGGGAGGCTGAGGCAGGAGGATCACAAGGTCAAGAGTTCAAGACCAGCCTAACATGATGAAAGCCCATCTCTACTAAAAATACAAAAATTAGTTGGGTGTGGTGGTGTGTGCCTGTAATCCCAGCTACTCAGGAGGCTGAGGCAAGAGAATCACTTGAACCCGGGAGGCGAAGGTTGCAGTGAGCCGAGATTGCACCACTGCACTCCAGCCTGGGTGACAGAGCGACACTCCATCTCAAAAAAATAAAAAAGAAGAAGAAAAACAGTTGTTGTAATACCAGCAGAAGAGGGGCCAGGCTGAAGTCAAGCAGGGGTCCAGTGGCAGAAACTCTCAACTTTGATTCTGTTCCTGAAACTGGTCTGCTCACTATATATAGTTTTTATTTTTGAGACCGAGTCTCGCTCCGTCACCCGGGTGGAGTGCAGTGGCGAGATCTCATGCTCACTGCAACCTCCAACTCCCTGGTTCAGGCGATTCTCCTGCCTCAGCCTCCTGAGTAGCTGGGATTATACGCACACGCCACCACAACAGGTACTTTTTGTATTTTTAGTAGAGCCTGGGTTTTACCATGTTGGCCAGGATGGTCTCTATCTCCTGACCTTGTAATCCGCCCACCTTGGCC
The DNA here is from genome assembly GCA_963574635.1 of Cheracebus regulus. NCBI lineage: Eukaryota > Metazoa > Chordata > Mammalia > Primates > Pitheciidae > Cheracebus > Cheracebus regulus. Next base: position 10,902 of record CAUYQU010014144.1, on the reverse strand, counting down.
TTCCAAAGTGCTGGGATTACAGGTGTGAGCCACGCCCAGCCCTACATAAACACTTTTTAAACCTAAGAGAAAGCAACAAAGAATGGCTGTATGATATTCTACTACTCTATATACTTACTGCAAAGTATATATACTTTGGCTTCACGTCGTAAATAACTAGTAACTTATTCAATAAAAAGTTAAGCAAGCATTAAGCTTACTATAGCACACTGTATATACCATCTGATTTAGGCATTTAGGAAAATTTTCTAAATAAAAAGCAGAGAAATGAAACTATTCTGATCTAAAAGTCCCCCAAACTGAAGTCCTCCAGATTCAAGTGAAAGTGTTCAAAGTTTTATGTTTCATAAAAAAACATAGGCTTGGTAGGGTGCAGTGGCTTATGCCTGTAATCCCAAACTTCGGGAGGCCAAGGAGAGTGCATCACCTGAGGTTGGGAGTTCCAGACCAGCCTGGCCAACATGGTAAAACCTCGTCTCTACCAAAAATACAAAAAAATTAGCCAGGTGTAGTGGTGGGTGCCTGTAATCCCAGCTACTTGGGAGGCTGAGGCAGGAGAATTACTTGAATCCAGGAGGCAGAGGTTGCAGTGAGCCAAGATGATGCCACTGCACTCTAGCCTAGGTGACAAGGGTGAGACTTTGCCTCAAAAAAAAAAACAAAAAAAAAAGCACAGGCTCAGAAACACATATTCCTTGACAAAAATTAATTTGCACTGTGTCTATGTAGACAGTATACACAGTTTTATAATCCTAACAAGACAGATTATGTGTAGACCCTGTTAATTTTCTTTTTTTTTTTTCTGAGACAGAGTCTCGCTCTTGTTGCCCAGGCTAAAGTGCAGTGGCATCATCTTGGCTCATTATAACTCTTATCTCCAACTCCTGGGTTCAAGCAATTCTCCTGCCTCAGCCTCCTAAGTAGCTGTGTGGAGGCGCACACCACCACTTCCAGCTAAGTTTTGTATTTTTAGTAGATGAGGTTTCACCATGTTGCCCAGGCTGGTCTTGAACTCCTGACCTCAGGTGACCCACCCTCCTCAGTCTCTCAAAGTGCTGAGATTAGAGGCATGAGCCAATACGCCTGGCCTAATGTTCATGTTTTGTTGTTGTTGCTGTTGTTGTTTTTTGAGACAGAGTCTCGCTCTGTTGCCAGGCTGAAGGGTAGTGGCACAATGTCAGCTCACTGCAACCTCCACCTCCTGGGTTCAAGTGATTCTCCTGCCTCAGCCTCCTAAGTAGCTTGGACTACAGGTGTGTGCCACCATGCCCAGCTAATTTTTTAAAAATATATATATATTTTTTAGTAGAGACAGGGTTTCACCATGTTGCCCAGGATGGTCTCGATCTCTTGACCTTGTGACCCACCTACCTCAGCCTCCCAAAGTGCTGGGATTACAGGCGTGAGCCACCATACCCTGCCTATGTTTTTAATATTACTACTTAAAATACTGGTGAAAGCATGGTGGCAGTGTGACCAGGGAAGGAGGGTTCTATCAGTCTAACCCTCAACAAGAGCATCCTGAATACTAAACTAAAATAAATTTTAAAATGAAAAAGAATATCCAGAATACTGACCTGGTAATCCTACTGGGACTCACCTAAAGTCATGGGGCAAAATCTTTTTGCATAAATTTATCTTTATAGCACAATGCTAACATACAACAGAAAAGGAGTGTGAGTGAGACCTCCAACTCCAGGGTACACATCAGAGATAATCCAGAGCTGCAAATGGCCAGGTGGGGGAGGCCGGAAAAGGATGAGTAAGAGTTACCTAAGTGGAGGAGGCAGAACCGAACACAAAGGCCACATGGCAAGGAGAACATGGCCAGTACAAGAGACTGGATGCGGGGCAGAAGAGCCGGAGCCAAGAGAGGGAATGGGGAAGGCCACACACCTTCACAGTCCCCAATACAATTACTACTGGCAAACATCAAATGAGAAGGGTCTGGGAAAGTAATCTACCTCTGTCTGACCCAAAAAGTTGACATTTTCTTCGGAAGATTCCTCAGTGGATGTGAAACTCTCCTCTAGGTGGGAATTACGCCTGAGTGGCAGCTGCTGTTCCACAAGCGAACTGGTAGACAAAGCAGCCAAGCCATTTTCCTGGAGCTCCAGGGTCGACTCAAATTCACTATTGTCTCTTATGACTAAATTGTTGGTATAGTTCACCGGCTTGTTATTCTGGTTTTCAGTGTCAGATTCTCCAAAGGATTTTTCTTTTTCTGGGGTGGGCTCAGCAAAGATAATGGATGAGCTGCTACTTTCATCATTTTTAACTCCACCTTGGTCTCTGAAAAAAAATAGTAAAGACAAAAGTCAATGGGCCGAGGGCAATGACTCATCCCTTTAATCCCAGCACTTTGGGAGGCCAAGGCAGGTAGATCACTTAAGGTCAGGAGTTTGAGACCAGCCTAGCCAACGTGGTGAAACCCCATCTCAACTAAAAATACAAAAATTAGCCAGGCGTAGTGGCACACACGTATATTCCCAGCTACTGGGGAAGTTGAGGCAGGAGAATGACTTGAACCCAGGAGGTGGAGACTGCAGTGACCCGAGATCATGCCACTGTACTCCAGCCCGGGTGACAGAATAAGTGAAACTCCATCTCCAAAAAAAAAAAAGTCAAAGTACGGGTCTGGCGCAGTGGCTCATGCCTGTAATCCCAGCAATTTGATAGGCCAAGGCAGGAGGATCACTTGAGCCCAGGAGTTCAAGGCTAGCCTGGGCAACATGGCAAAACCCCATCTCTACAAAAAATATAAAAATGAGCCAGACATGGTGGCAGAAGCCTGTAGTCCCAGGTATTCAGGAGGCTGAGGTAGAAGGATTGCTTGAATCCAGGAGTTGAAGGCTATAGTGAGCTGTGATAATACCACTGCACTCCAGCCTGGGCGAAAGAGCAAGACCCTATCTCAATAAAAAAAATTAAAAATAGGCTGGGTGCAGTGGCTCACGCCTGTAATTCCAGACATTTGGGAGGCCAGGTCAGGCGGATCACTAGAGTTCAGGAGTTAGAGACTAGCCTGGCCAACATGGCAAAACCCCCATCCCTACTAAAAACACAAAAAATTACCCAGGCATGGTGGTACAGGCCTGTAATCCTAGCTACTCAGGAGGCTGGGGCAGGAGAATCACTTGAACCCAGGAGGCAGAGGTTGCAGTGAGCTGAGATCGTGCCACTGCACTCCAGCCTGGGTGACAGAGCAAGACTCCATCTCAAAAAATAAAATGAAGCAATTAAAAATAAAATAAAAATTTAGAAAATTAGAAAGTCAATATAAAAAAAGATCCAGAGTAACTCAACTGTTCCTTCAAGCCTATAATAATCTTATTAATGAACTTTTGATAAATATGGCATCAAATTTGTCTAACAGCAACATTTATTTAAAATACTGACAGGACAGGAGCTCAAGACTGGGCAACAGAGTGAGACCGCCATCACTACTAAAAATTTTAAAAATTAGCCAGGCATGGTAGTACAGACTGAGATCTCAGCTATTCAGGAGGCTGAAGCGGGAGGATCCTTTGAGAAAGGTATTTGAAGCTGCAGTGAACTACAATCGTGCTACAACACTCCAGCCTGGGAGAAAATACAGACAGGAAATATCTGAGAGGAAGAAATAACAACATTTTGTAATGAAAATAAGTAAAGTCTAAAATATTCCTCCTGAGCTCCTTGTAGCAAAAGGCAAAGACCAGCCCAATGCAGGCCAGGCACAGTGGCTCACGCCTATAATCCCAGCACTTTGGGAGGCCAAGGCGGGCAGATCACAAGGTCGGGAGATAGAGACCATCCTGGCTAACACGGTGAAACCCCATCTCTACTAAAAATACAAAAATTAGCTGGGCGTGGTGGTGGGTCCCTATAGTCCCAGCTACTCGAGGCTGAGGTTGGAGAATCGCATGAACCCAGGAGGCAGAGGTTGCAGGAAGCCAAGATCACGCCACTATACTCCAGCCTGGGTGACAGAGCAAGACTACATCTCAAAAAAAAAAAAAAAAAAAAAAAGACAGCCCAATGCAGGTGACAAGAGGTAATGTCCTAATATGTAAAGGGACACACCAATTCACATACCTGTCCTCTTCCTGGTCGGAGAGCACTTCCAGAGATGGCAACTCAATGGCAGCTCTGTCTGCTGAACAAAAAAACAAAAATCTTCAAACAGCCCAGTTTTTCAATTTGTAGTAAAACGCAGAGTTAAAATATACAAATAGTATCAAATAAGACTACAAGTCTAAAAATGTCATGACCTTCTTGCAAAATACAAAAAGTTTATTCAAATGGCACGTGTTAGGAAAGATAAAAACAAAGCCATGCAACTATACTAGGGGTTGGCAAACATTACAGAGGACTTGATAGTAAATATTTCAGGTTTCAGGGCCCTCTGGGACCCTGCTGTAACTGATCAATTCTGTTATGATATAAAAGCAGCCATAGGCCCAGTGGCTGACACCTGTAATCCCAACTCTTTGGGAGGCCAAGGCTCAAGGATCACTTGAGTTCAGGTATTTGAGAAGAGCCTGGACAATATAGTGAGACTCCTCGTCTCTATTTCTGAAAGAAAATTAAATTTAAATTTAAAAAGCAGTCATAGACAATAAATAAATAAATGTGCCTGTGTTCTAATAAACTTAATTTATTGACATTAAAATTTTGAGCCACGCACAGAGGTTCATGCCTGTAGTTTCAGCACTTTGGGAGACCAAGACAGGTGGATCACTTGAGGTCAGGAGTTCAACACCAGCCTGGACAACATGGTGAAACCCCATCTCTACTAAAAATACAAAAATTAGCCAGGTGTGGTGGCAGGCACCTGTAATCCCAGCTACTTGGGAGGCTGAGACAGGAGAATCACTTAAGCCCAGGAGGTGGAGGTTGCAGCGAGCCAAGATTGTACCACTATACTCCAGCCTGGGAGACAGAGCAAGACTCTGTCTCAAAAAAATTTAACAAAAAATTAATTTCACATAATTTTCATAAAATCTTTTAACTATATAAAAAATGTAAAAACCATTCTCAGCTTGTGGTATATACAAAAACAAAGGCAGGCCAGATTTGGTCCACAGGCTGAAGTTTGGCAATGCTTCAACTCCGTATCATCAAAAACAGCTTACCTCGTGGCTGAATCACATGAACATGTTCTATCCATGCAGTATGATAGCCAACGATATTAGGGTGCTGAAGACCTGCCAGCACCTTCACTTCCCGTAGGACCTAAAAAAGACATAGAATTAGATCTGCCTTTTGCTGATAACTTGTTAAATGTTTTTGCAGTCAAATACTTCTTGTTCCAGAGCAAAATATAGAGGGCCCCTACTCACAATGGTGTGAAAACATCACAATTTTGACATACTTTGAATTTTGATCTTTTCCCTAGCTTGCAAAATGCAGTACATGAGATATGTGGTATTTTATTATACAATAGGCTTGTGCTAGATGATTCTGTCCAACTATTGAGTAATGTGAGTGTTCAGAGCACATTTAAGGTAGCCAGGGTAAACTAAAATGTTTGGTCAGCTATGTGTATTAAAATGCATTTCCAACTTACAATATTTTCAACTTAGGATGGGTTTATCAGGACATAATCCCAACATAAGATGAGGAATATCTGAAATAACTCCTCTGGGCTGGGCACAGTGTCTCACACCTATAATCCCAGCACTTTTGGAGGCCGAGGCAGGTGGACTGCCTGAGTTCAGGAATTTGAGATCACCCAAGGCAACATGGTGAAACTCCGCCTCTACTGAAAATCCAAAAGTAACTGGGTGTGGTGGTATGCGCCTCTAGTGCCAGCTACTTGGGAGGCTGAGGCAGGAGTATGGCTTGAGCCCCAGACGAGAAGGTTGCAGTGAGCCAAGATTGTACCACTGCATTCCAGCTTGGGCTACAGAGTGAGACTCCATCTGAAAAAAAACAAAAAACAAAACAGAACAAACTCCTCTGTACAAGAGGTGTTATTAAACATAGTTTAAACATTTAAACTATGGAAACATAGTTTAAACATTTAAACATAGTTTAAACATTTAACTATGGTTAAAATAATGGAAATTTTTTTTTTTTGGAGACAGAGTATTGGCTCTGTTGCCCAGGCTGGAGTACACAGTGGTGCAATCTTGGCTCACTGCAACCTCTGTCTGCTGGGTTCAAGTGATTCTCGTGCCTCAGCCTCTCGAGTAGCTGGGATTAAAAGCATGTACTACCACACCTGGCTAATTTTTATGTTTTTAGTAGAGGCAGGGTTTCACCATGTTGGCCAGGCTGGTCTCGCACTCCTGGCCTCAAGTAATCTGCCTGCCTCAGCCTCCCAAAGTTCTGGGATTACAGGCATGAACCACTGCACCTGGTCAAAATAATGGAAATATTTTTGAGAGATAAATGGCAATTGTTATAGCAACTAAATAACATATTTATATAACACTTTATACTTTTTATAGCCCCCTTATCACCATTCTCTCTTCTGATTCCTACCCCAGCCCTGCATGGTAAGTAAAATCACTACTGTCACTACTATTTCAGGGCAGGTGACAGAAGTGGCTCAGAGGACTGGGCAACCTGTCCAGAACCACATAGCATGTCAGGGAGAAGACGGAACTGGAATTGGGCTTATGTTTTTTCATAACTAGCTATATTATATATCAATTACTTATTTAAAAAAATTAATTTCCCGGCCGGGCGTGGTGGCTCACGCCTGTAATCCAAGCACTTTGGAGGCAAAGGCGGGCGGATCACCTGAGGTCAGGAGTTCAAGACCAGCCTGACCAACATGGTGAGACTCCATCTTAAAAAAAAAAAAAAAATTTAATTTCCCCCAAAATTACCCTGAAATGTGGTCTGAAGTACCTATAAAAAATTACATCAAATAAAAATTTAGGCCAGGCACAGAGGCTCATGCTAGTAATCCTAGCAATTTGGGAGGCCAAGACTGGAGGGTTGATTGGGCCTAGAAATTCAAGACAAGCCTGGGCAACACAGTGAGACCCTGTCTATAAAAAGTTTAAAAACTGGCCAGTCACAGTGGTTCACGCCTATAATTCCAGCACTTTGGGAGGCCAAGGCAGGGGGATCACCTGAGGTCAAGAGTTCGAGACCAGGCTGACCAATATGGAGAAACCCCATCTTTACCAAAAATACAAAATTAGCCAGGCGTAGTGGCATATGTCTGTAATCCCAGCTACTTGGGAGGCTGAGGCAGGAGAATCCTTGAACCTGGGAGGCGGAGGTTGTGGTGAGCCAAGATTGCATCATTGCACTCCAGCCTGGGGAACAAGAGCGAAATTCCATCTCAAAAAAAAAGTTTAAAAATTAGTGGGATGTGATGGCACACACCTGTAGTCCCAGCTACCTGAGAGGCTGAGGTGGGAGGATTGCTTGAGCCCAGGAGGTCGAGGTAGCAGTGAGCCATGATCACACCACTGCACTCCAGCCTGGGCAACAGGGTAAAACTCTGTCTCAAAAAAAAATGTAGGGGCAGGCCTGCAATCCCAGCACTTTGGGAAGCCAAGGTTGGAAGATCACTTGAGACCATGAGTTCCAGCCTGGGTGAGAGAGCAAGATATTTAAAAATTATAATAATTATTTAGTGGTCACAGTGGCTCATTCCTGTAATCCTACCACTTTGGGAGGCCGAGGCAGGTGGATCACCTGAGATTAGGAGTTTGAGACCAGCCTGGCCAACTTGGCAAAACCTCATCTCTACTAAAAATATAAAAATTAGCCAGGCACGGTGGTGCGTGCCTGTAGTCCCAGCTACTCGGGAGGCTAAGATGGGAGGATTGCTTGAGCCCAAGAGTTCTGGGCTGTAGTGTGCTATGCCGATCAGGTGTCCACACTAAGTTTGGCATCGATATGGTAACCTCCCAGGAGCAGAGGACTACCAGGTTGCCTAAGGAGGAGTGAACCAGCCCAGGTCAGAAACGGAGCAGGTCAAAACTCCCATGCTGATCAGTATTGGAATCGCCTGTGAACAGCCACTGCACCCCAGCCTGGGCGACATAGCGAGACCCTGTCTCTTAAAAAAAAAAAAATTAGCCAGGCTTGGTGGCAGGCACCTATAATCCCAGCTGCTTGGGAGACAAGAGAATCGCTTGGCGGGGGGTGGTTGCAGTGAGCTGAGATCACGTGACTTCACTCCAGCCTGAGTGAAAGAGCGAAACTCCATCTCAATAATAATAATAATAATAATAATAATAATTTAGTTTTGGTACTTTACTGTAACCCCATTCCTAGTAAACTGGAAATCCACACCGCCTACTTTTGCCAAATATACACACATACACGCATTGCTCTTACAAAAAGAACTAAATAAACAATTATTCAAAATAAGTAATTTCTAAAAATCATACCTTCATGCAATCTGTTTTAGTTGCACCCTTAATCAGGATTTTTTTAATTGCATAATACTGACCATCTAATTTATTCCTGACCTGAAAAGTAGAAGAAAAGACAAAGTATATTGTGTCATTAAATTTTAACTGAATAAGAAGTTATTTTGATCTGAGCTTAGACAATCCAAACTAGCCAAAGAGTTAAAATATAGCTAGAGACATGTCTCCTTACTATGTTTGGGAAAGTCAGCCAGACTAAGAGCTTTTCAGATAGTGTTAGGAGTCTAGCTCCTATGAAGCTCCAGACTGAAGAACGGGAATGTTAGCAAAAGGTCCATGTAAGCTCAAAACACAGTAGCACAACTTTTTTTAGTAACACACTTTTAATTAAAATTCACTATAGATCAAAAACCCAAAGTTTCCAAAATCCATGTAAACAACCAACATGGTTAGAAAAAAATTACAATCTGCCCACCTCCCTGCAAATGACAAATCTTAATGAAAAGTAAATATACATGATTTTTTAAAAAATTTTCCTTTGAGTACTTCATATAATAATAATGAAAACAGTCCAGGCACAATGGGTCATGCCTGTAATCCCAGCACTTCGGGAGGCCGAGGCGGGCAGATCATGAGGTCAGGAGATCTAGACCATCCTGATCAACATGATGAAACCCCATCTCTACTAAAAATACAAAAAGTAGCTGGGTGTAGTAATACGTGCCTGTAATCCCAGCTACTCAGGAGGCTGAAGACGGAGAATCACTTGAACCAGGGAGTCAGAGGTTGCAATGAGCTGAGATTGTGCCACTGCACTCCAGCCTGGCGACAGAGCGAGACCCTCTCAAAATGAATGAATGAATAAATAAATAAATAATGAAAACAATGTCTGAAAATACAATTATTTAGGGTAGTAGGTCAAAACAAGTATGTGGACAACAACCTTGTATACTCTTCCGTATCCACCTTTTCCTAAGATGGCAAGTTCTTCAAATTCATTTAAGTAACGTGAAGTCTGTGCTTCAAAGGCTACTTCCCTTGATCTAAAAGTTAAATACAAATAATCAATATTAAAACATAAGGGAATCAAAATGTTCTAGGATACTTCATGCTCACTGGATTACTAACCTCACAAACCTCATTTATAACTAAGTCATGTTGATTTGGAAAGAATGGGCTAAAATGAAATTTTTCATCCCTGTGAAGAAAACACTAGTTCAGCAGATCAACAGTGTAATAAAAACAGCAAGGGGGAGAGATCCAAGGTGGCCGATTAGCAGCAGCTCAGGATTGTAGCTCCCAGTGAAAGCACAGAGAGCAAGTGGATGCCGCAATTTCAGACAAATTTTTGCCCACAGACTGGGAGATTCCCAGCAGAAGAGCCCCACGGGTCACTAGCGCGACTCTTTTGGCCAGTGTGGCGCTTCTCGGTGCAGAGTATAAGGGACTGGGTGCCCTTTTCGTCGGGCTCGGCTGGTCCCATCCCCACAAAAAAAACCAGCATTTGGAAGCGCTGAGGACTGAGAGTTTCACAGCAAGCATAGTTAAACCCGGGAAGGCCCAGCTCTGTGGGGAAGGGGCATCTGCCAAAGGAAAACTAAGAAACAGAAAAAACTTCATCACCAACAAGCCGGACGTCCCCTCAGAGACCCAATCTGAAAGTTGGCAATTACAAAGACGACAGGTGGATAAATGCACAAAGATGGGAAGAAACCAGTGCAAAAAGGCTGAGAACACCCAAAATTAGGATGCTTCTCCTCCTACAGGGGATTGCAGCTCCTCATTAGCAAGGGAACAAGGCCTGACGGAGAATGAGTGTGATGAATTCACAGAATCAGGCTTCAGAAGGTGGATAATAAGAAATTTCTGTGAACTAAAAGAACATGTTCTAACCCAATGCAAAGAAACTAAGAACCTTGAAAGAAGATTTGATGAAATGCTAACGAGAATGGACAACTTAGAGAGGAATATAAGTGAATTGATGGAGCTGAAAAACACAACACTTTGTGAAGCATGCACAAGTTTCAACAGCCGAATTGACCAAGCAGAAGAAAGGATATCAGAGGTCGAAGATCAACTCAATGAAATAAAACAAGAAGGCAAGATGACAGAAAAAAAGGTAAACAGGAATGAACAAAGTCTCCAAGAAATATGGGACTATGTGAAAAGACCTAATCTACGTTTGATAGGTGTACCTGAATGCGACGAAGAGAATGAATCCAAGCTGGAAAATACTCTTCAGGATATTATCCAGGAAAACTTCCCCAACCTAGCAAGGCAGGCCAATATACAAGTCCAGGAAATACAGAGAACACCACAAAGATATTACTCAAGAAGAGCAACCCCAAGACACATAATCGTGAGATTCACCAGGGTTAAAATGAAGGAGAAAATGCTAAGGTCAGCCAGAGAGAGGGGTCAGGTTACCCACAAAGGGAAGCCCATCAGACTCACAGCAGATCTCTCAGCAGAAACCCTACAAGCCAGAAGAGAGTGGGGGCCAACATTCAACATCCTTAAGGAAAAGAACTTTCAACCTAGAATTTCATATCCGGCCAAACTAAGCTTCATAAGT
>CAUYQU010014143.1:0-17033 GCA_963574635.1 Cheracebus regulus | reverse complement strand
CCTTCCCTGTCCCCTGTCCCCCACCCCGCACCACGCCTTCCCTGTCCCCTGTCCCCCGCCCCACGCGGCGCCTTCCCTGTCCCCGCCCCATCGCCGCCCCTGGCTTGAGACGGCAGGGGGCGCGCAGGCCAGTGTGCCGGTTCCTGCTGCGCGCTCATCTCCCTGCGGTGACCTCAGATAAAAACGGCATGTTGCATTCGGAATGAGCGTTTCCCCCCGGACTTTTGCCGGCTTTCTTTCCCAGCTCCTCCCTGGAAAAGGGCATGGGCAGACTTTCCCAGCCTCCCGCCCTGCTCTGTCCCAAGCAGCACCTGCCCCAGGGTCTGCAGGTCCGCGTAGCCTGGGCCCCCAGGGATGCGTCCTCCACCCTGGAGACTGGGATCCTCCTAAACCCCTGCCGCTCCCTTATTCTCTCCTCTGCTAGCGCCACCTTTGCTTTCTCTTCCCGGGTTGTCACATTTTCTTGATTTCTGCATCGTAAATGTGTCCCACTCGGACCTACAGTCCTTCCCCTATCTTCTGCTGAGCGATGGTCACAGGCCGTGGACGCCTGTGAGTGACGGGGGCTAATGGGTTGTACCCTCCCCTCCATCCCGTAGGCTGGAATCCATTCTTTCAACATAAACTGTACCTTCAGAGTCCCTTCTCTTTTGGATATTTCTCATAGTACCAGTTCATAGTAGATTGCAGAGTATAATAAACAGTCCCATACCAATCATTAACAAATGTTCACGTGTGTTTAGCTACAGTTGCTGCATATCTTTTTGTTAATGACCAACAATCGCAGCAGATGCAGACGCCACCGCGTCTCTAACACAACATAACCAGCTCTCTCCTTCCTTCTTCAGGGCAGCAACCCTTTTGAAAGTTTTGTATTTTAAGAAATATAGTGAAAGGGTGTCTGTCCATAAACAACGCAGAGCGTATTTTACACGTTTTAACAATGTGTGTGATGATTTGCTGTTATTTCACTTCAATTGAGAAAGAAAAATTTTTTATCAAGGCATTGTGCAACAGCTAACTAAAGCTAATCACGTATCCAAGACCTCACATACTTATATTTTTGTGGTGATAACATTTAAAGTCTACTGTTTTAGTAACTTTCAAGTATCTAATGTATTCTTATTAATCGTAGTCACCATTAGTCACTTCCTGAAGTGATTCTTTTCTGAAGTCTGGATTTTGACTTAGAAAATAAGAACGATGAATGTTGAGGCTAAAAAATAAGGAAAGAAAGAAGGAGAACAGAAAAGGGAGAAGAGAGCAGAGTGCCTGCCTCCTCTAAAGTCCCTCCCCACATCGACACTCACCTCCCCTAATCCCTTGCCCCGGGCACACTTTGACTGAGTCTGTCCCATAGGAGACGTGGCAGACCAGGGGGCACTGGGGACACACAGAGGAACCAGGCCAAGCCCCTGCCCTCAGAAGACACCCAGGAACCCGTTGCCAGTGCTACTCAAGACTCCAAATGTGCTGGCATCACCCAAGGCCTTGTCTTTTTTTGAGACAGAGTCTTGCTGTGTCTCCTAGGCTGGAATGTAGTGGCATGATCTCAGCTCACTGCAACCTTTGTCTCACGGGTTCAGGCAATTTTCTTGCCTCAGCTTCCCAGGTCACTGGGATTACAGGCCCACACCACCATCCGCAGCTATTTTTTTTGTCATGCAGTGTTAGTAGAGATGGGGGTTCACCATGTTGGTGAGGCTGGTTTTGAACTCCTGTTCTCAAGTGATCCGTGCACCGTGGGCTCCCAGAATACTAGGATTGCAGGCATCAGCCACCGCATCTGGCCAGCGGGGGCCTTGTTAAAACCCTGATTCAAAGTATCGGGGCCGAAGAGGCCATAGGAGAACCAAGCCTGAGGCCCTGGCGAGGCGGCAGAGTCAGCGGGCTCAGCTCTCCTTGTGGGAAGGGAGAGGGAAGGTCTGTGCAGAGAAGGCAGAGTCTCAGCTAAGCTGCCAATGCTGCGTAGCCGCCTCTCTGAGAGGCGACTCCAGCATGGGGACGCCTGTGCTACCGACTTAAATACGCAATAGTTTAAGGGGGAGAGGGAGGAGAAGGGTTAAGAAATTAAAGTTCCCATTCTTCAGCAGTTCCATTTAGTGATTTGAAAGTGCACCCTTAACTATTGTTCTGTGTGTGTGTGTGTGTGTGTGTGTGTGTGTAGGGTGGTTTTTATTGACTGTACATTGGAAACGTGTCTAAAAATAGACTGAACAAATGACTAACTATGTCTCAATATTTGACCCTCCATCTGGGGTGAGAAGGATCAGAGAATTCTTCTATTTGCTTGGCTAAGAATGTTTTCAGTCCCAGATAAAATATTCTGGATCTTTAATTATATGGTGAGCATAACTCCTTCTAACGACAGCCTCCAATAAAGCTGAATAATTCTGGGTGATGCTTCCTGCTGGGTGATTCCTGGGGAACCTGATGTCTCCTTTGGAGGAGACACAGATGAGCCTTCAGGAAGGGACATTTCAGAAGTATTGGCCCTGAGCTTCAAACTGAGATAATTTGATAAACTTGGACAAGAATAACTACTGCCTTGATATCACGGGGAGTTGAAAAAGGGAGAAAAAAAAAAAAAACAAGAAAAATAAAAGGGTAAGAAAGGAATTATTTTGCCTGTTTGGCTTGAAAATTATATGTGTGTATGTGCAGAGTATTTTGATTGAACTACAAAAATAGACATTTAGTGATATTTTCTAAGTGGATTGTCTTTGATATTTGTTTTCTTTTATCATAATGAATGTCTGTCCTATATTGTCTGGATGGTTTTCTAGCTTTATAGAAAAAACTATAAGCAAATTATAAATGCAGGTGTTTGTGAAGCTTATTTCTTTTAAAATACAGTGGTTTACAGAAAAACTGATTCCCAGTTGCATTTGAATTTCCTTATCTCTCTGTGTTTTTCTTGGTAGCATGGAGATTGGCAGAAGTGAATGTTGGCATTTTCATTACTGACGATGCAGGCTCCCTTCCATCAGAATCATCAGGATGGGACCTGAAGTAGATGCTCAGGTCATTTCTAAACAATTCACACAGTAGGCCTTAAGTAGTCCTGAGCAGATAACATTCCTTTGTTTAGGTTCCATTAAGTTTAAGTTTACTGACTTGAATACCACTCTGTTTAACACACACTACCCCGTAGGTATAGAGATTCTGAGTCTTCCTTCATTTATGGTCAGGGGAGAAACACAGAGATCTGTAGAAATGAAACCAAGGGTACATAGGAACTGTATAGTCTTTCTGTTCCCAGGTAATACTCTTTATTGTCCTAAATATTTCATATTTTATGACCCTATTAATCATTGGTTTGGCTGTGTCCAAAACCATCTCTGCCTCTTCTTCCAGAGGTTCTCTTCTGACCTCAACATCCATTGCAGCTGAATTTTGTTCAAACATTGGAGTTCATTGGGAGCAAACAGGTGAAGTGACTTTAAGCTCTATGAAGAGCCATTTATTATTATTGTCGCTATTATTTCTGATGTTCAACTGGTGCAGTGCCTGGAAACAAGAGTAGGAACTTAAATGTGTTCACTGAATGCATGCCTGCCTTGGTCAGAAGTGTAGCTGATAAGAATTGATCTCTGGTGCAGTTTGTTAATACTTTATATCCCATGTTAGACATAGCTGTCAGTAGTGCAAGCAAAGGCTACACACAGTAAAAGAAAAAGAATTGGTGAATGCCAAAGCAGATGGCCTGGTTGCCTAGGACTCTCAATTTTGATGCGGAGATTTTGATTGATATTTTCCCCAGTGTAAATGGAAGAGGGATATACTGAATTCTCTCCAGTGTTTTGCAAAAATTGCCCATGCCCATTCCTCTCCTCTACCTGCTGACTCCACATCTATAGGTCAGGATTGGGATGTGTGCCAGTGACGCAGATCCTAATGATACCCATGGCCCAGCCATGGACTCTCAGAGAGGAGGGGAGCTGCACACATCCCACTGAGAGTTATTAGTACAGAGGCTGATGAAGGAGAAGCCTATTTTAGTCCTTTTGCTGGGACATAATGGTATCTATTGTTTCACTGAAGTACAGTCATGCCCCAAATCAGGATTTGTTGCCTCCATTGGAATCCCACCCGCTCCCCTGGAACTGCGAGTGATGTCAGCTGTGTGCACCCTTCCTCTAAGCCTCTCAAAGCCCCTTTGTGCTGTGGCCCTCTGTGCCCTGCCCATGTTCTCTGCTCCAGTTTGCCCTCATAGCACATTGGTCTGTGCCTGTTCTTATGAGGTCCAGCAGCCAGCCTTAGGCCTATAGCTTAAAACCACCCTCATGATTCCTCCTCTGGCTTCCTTCTACGTGGGGAGAATATGCATGGAACTCTGACTCCCTTGACTGTGGCCAGCATATTAGTAAAGATGAGCTAAGCTGCTCTCCCAAGGAAGTCTCCAGAATTCAGAAGCTTGCATTCAGAGGCTCTTGGTGATTCTCAGGGCACTTGCGAGGTTGCAGCCACCAAGGATGGAGGCACTCACCTTTCAGCAACACGGGCCTCTATGACGACCACGGCCATCTGCTTCTCCATCAGTTGGTGGGGGATGCCACTGAAGGACACATCCGTGAGGTCTCTATAGGCCAGTCTGGAAGTCACATGCACCTCCCATCCACTCCCATTTTATTGCTGAGAACTTAAGGACATGGCTCCATGTCGCTGCAAGGGAGTCTGGGAAATAAAAGCGTTCAGCTGGCCATCGTGTGGCAGCACTGGTATTGGAATCACTGAAAGGGAAGGTAGAGGGGCTGCCCAGCTGGCTATCCTGACATTACCCACAAGCGGGGCCAGAGACCCTGCGGCCTCCTTACCACGACAGCTTCTGTGGTCTCTTGTCCCTCTTTCCTCGATGACAGGGAAGGGAAGCATGTAAAGAAGTCTTCTGAGTTCACTGGCTGTCAGCAATCATATTACCCATCTACTTCATAAGAGAACTCTATCTGTGAGATTACAGGCCACAGAGTATGCTGTTAGCAGCAAACAGCAGTCACGATGAAACCTTCAGCAATGTTATTTAAATAACACATACTTGCAGGCAGCTTCTCAGTAATGAAACATGAACATACAAGTGCATTGGAGATGATTACATTTATGGTTGCTTTTTAGCATAGAGTAGGGATGACTTCCTGTTTTTACCTTATTCTGGTAATTTAAAATTATTTGCTACCATCTTAATTATTAGCTAAACATCTTTAATTATCAGCAATAATAATTAACTGGTAGCAATAAAGCAAAATTGACAGTATTATGTTATTGAGAAATAAGAGTCATAGCATTTCAAAGCCTAAGACCAACTTTTGTATGATGCAGTGATATGCTAATAAAAAGGTATCTTTTCCTTATGCTGTAAGCTTCTCATCAGAGAGAGCACACATTTGATAAGATCTTTACAATCTCCCATGGCAGCTGAGACCCACAGAAGACAAAATTAGAAAACAGAGTAAATTCTAACTATGTATGAATTTAATCTGATGATATGCCATAGTAGGCTAGTGTTAAGTAGCTCTTAACCGTATGTAAAAATGAATATCTTCATAATAAAGGATTAGGTTTGGTTCAGCTCATTGCTTGCCTGTTCAGAGGATTCTTGAGCTGAGGACCCTGGATGGCAGATCTGAGTTAGAGAATGCCTGGGCTGAACTGCCAGAGCATTCCCATTCAGGCATAAGAAATAGAAACGTCCCCAAGACCATCGCCGGCCTCTACCCCAACAGCGCCCTGAATCCACTGGGTAAATCATACAACAAGGGTGAGAAAAGATGCTGTTTTCGAGCCTTTTGTACTGTCAGTTAGTTTGTATATGAAACCACTTTTAAAGTTGGAATTTTCTGCCTTTGCCAACTCTTCACAACAGAAAACATAGGTGGGAAGCAATGGAGAAAGCTTCCGGCGGTGGATTGAACTGAAGGAGAGGAATACCTGGGAAACCTTGAAAATATTAATTAATAGCTTATTTCCATTTTTTTCTCTTGCGTTAAGTCTGGCAAATGTGCTAACAAAGTGGGCTGGACAGAGATAGTTTCTGTAGACATGCAATCAGCCCTGTAAACATAAATGTGGGTGTCAGCAGGCTAGGGGGTTCATAAGGCTTAGGGGGATGGGACAGAAGTGAACCGTGGTACCAACCAGCCTGGGTGACAGAGTGAGATGCCATCTCAAAAACAAAAAACAGCACAAAGCAGAAAGACATTCTGGGACAAATAATGAAATAATAAGTTTAGAATTGGGTCAAATCCATGCAGAAGTAAGTCCACTAAACACTCTAGAAGCAATGAGGAAATCAGTTTATTTGCTTATTTTTGCAAGTGTACCAGCCAGTTTAAAAGTTGCTCAGAAAGTGGGAGATAAAATTGTAGACAAAGTGGGGATGGGTTTAGCTTGCTGTGTGAAGATAGGTTCAGGAACACAGGGCACTTGGAGAAAGTGTGACTGAGGAGGAAGCCCGAAGCCTGGACAAACCTGACTTTGACCGCAGGTGGGGAAGGCCCCACAGATGCCAGCTCCTGCCCTTTCAGGAGAAGTGACATGCCCCTGTGGGACTGAGAAAATGGGTGCCTTCAGCCCGCCAGCACTCATCAGGAGGTGACTCTGTTCATGAGGAGTGACAGACACTTGCACTTCATATTGTCCCCCAGAAACAGAGACAAAGTCAAGCCAAGCACAGAACAGTGGAACTGAGGGGCCGCATGGGGACGATAAATGCCTTTCAGGCTTGGAGTTTATAGCAAACCTTGACACAGAGAAGGCCTCAGGAACTTGGAAAACCACACCACCCAGAAATAGGGATGTGTGGTTCCTGTATTAAAATTGGAATTGTGGGCTTGAGTGTTTACAAAGATGTGAGTTTTTTTGTGGTGCGCTGAAGTTACATATGTGTATGTCTGTTCACACACACAGAGTAGATGATAAGGGGCTTGGGCACGCCTGGAGCAGTGGCTCTCCATGGGGGTGTCTGAACGGCCAGCCCTGGCTTGCCTCTCTACAGCCCCCCTGCCAGCACCCCACCTCCCTTCCCATGCCTTCACCTGGCTCCGAAGGGGTACTCGGGAGCGGATCTCAGATGAGGCCAGAAAGCTGCGAGCCATGGCGAGGAGGGATATGCATTTCCAGTTGACAATTTTCCCAGGAAAGGGAGCTAAGGAAATTCAGGATTGAGTCACAGAAAGTCAAGAAAATCTGGGAGTAAGTCAAGGGCGTTTATGGCGACCAGGCAGGGGAGGGGCAGGACAAGACCTTAGTGGCATGGAGCGCATCCATGGGCCAAGGCCTTAGAGGCCGCTGTGTCCGAGGGAAGATGGAGGGCAACAGGACCCAGCGGGCCGCTGAGGGGTACCTGCACTTGGGGAGAGGGAGACGTTGATTAGCGCCTATAGTTTTGCTTAAAAGCCAGTAGAGTTGTACCTTAGAAACCAACCAAAGGAGAATCTAACAGGAGCTAAGGTGGAGCGAGAGCTCTGAGAGAAGGACAAAGTGGGAAGATGAGGGGAGATGGGCCCCCTTCCCTTCTGTGGCCCACCCCCCATCACTCCAGCTGCCTCCCACCTGCCCCGTGCACAGACATGACCCATGCAAGGCTGAAGGACCTTTTTGTGAGTCAGGATAAGGAAGGGCTTAGTGGATAGCCATGGGCAGGTTCTCAGAGCGCTGGCTCCTAACCGTTCTCTAGGAAGGGGAGGCCACATCCAGCCACCTGCAAGCCCGGGGCTGACACAGCCTGGAGGTCGCAGCTGCCCCAGGGCTGCCGAGTCCTGACTGGACTCTCCGAGGCAAGCCCTTCCCCTCGCCTCTGCAGTGCCTTCTGCTGTCCCTGTGCAGGGGCCCTGGCCTGGGGAACGCTTCCTGCCAAGTTAATGAGCAGCCCCCTGCTGGGTCCGCATCACCAAGCCTGGAGCTGAGAGCATCACACCCCTCCTGGGGCTGCCAGGGAATCAGCAGCTGTGTCTGCTCTCCAGCTTCCTAATGGATCACGGCCCTCCTGTTAGGTAACTTTTGTAGCTCTTGGGTTTTCCTCCTGACTGCTCTGACCTGCTCACCTTGAGTTGGAAAGAAGCGAGGGAATACCCTGTATCCCTCGTGACTCCCTCTCTGCACCACCTGCCTTTAGATGAGAAAATGCACAACTCTTCACCAGGCCTTCTTTCTAATTCTCCCTGCTTCCCAGAAATCTGAGCTATTGCCCTCCCTGCATTCTGACACTAGCAGCTCCACAGCAGTCACCTTCCTCTGTCCCCTCTTTTTATTTCCAACAAGAGATACTATCTCAATGGGAGAACAGAGGGGGCATGGCAGAAGAGCTACAGAGTCTGAGTCATGTCAGAAAACAGGAAGGGCCTGGGGCTAAATGACAAGATTACCAGGAGAACGCCAAGGAAACTGCTGAGTGCTTTGAAGGTGAACTTCATGAGTGACCTTGAGATGCGTATGCCCCTCCCTGTAGTTATGGGGATGTGCACTTGACTGGCTGTTGTACTTTGCAGCAATTCTAAAAGGAGGTGGCGGGGAGTCCCAAGGAGGGGCTGATTCGTTATTTGCTAATTAATAATAATGTACCCAAATTTGTGAGTGATTTACTTAGACAAAAGCCATTCAGTTTCACCTGGAAAAACATGATTATTCCCTCTCTGATATACTTTTTGGAGAAGACAGAAGGATGGAGTTGCAGCTCTTGCACAGATGTTGCTCGCAGAGGTTGGCACCTTGCACGTGAAATCCATGCATATGAAGTTATGGGGCTTGGGGCCAGTAGAAATACTGATGGCTGATGCTCTAAGGCTCTGTTCCTTAAGAGAGTAAAAAAAATGAGCCACCTCCAACCTGGGCGATGCTATGACGGTCAGGAGCAGAGATCAGAGCGGTGGGGTCCAGCCTTGACTCCTAAACACAGATGCCTAATGGGAATGAGCACACGGAAGGATGTTCCATCTCATTGGTAGTGGGGAAAGTGCAGCTCAAAACCATAGTAAGATACCGCTTCACACACACCAAAGACAGCTGTTCAAACAAACGGAAAACAAATGTTGGCCAGGATGCAGAGAAACTGGAAGCTTGTTCATTGCTGGTGAGAATGTGAAATGGTACAGCCACTGTGGAAAGCGTTTCAGCTGTTCCTCAGCAAGTTAAACACTGGAATAACATGTGATCCACAATTCTACTCCTAGGAATATACCCAAAAGAATTAAAAACAGGCTGGGCATGGTGGCTCACACCTGTAATCCCAGCATTTTGTGAGGCCGAGGCGGGTGGATCACCTGAGGTCAGGAGTTCAAGACCAGCCTGGCCAACATGGTGAAACCCTGTCTCTACTAAAAATACAAAAATTAGCTGGACATGGGGGCACGCACCTGTAATCCCAGCTACTTGGGAGGCTGAGGCAGGAGAATCACTTGAACATGGGAGGCAGAATTTGCAGTAAGCCAAGATAGGAGTGTGGCGCCACTGCACTCCAGCCTTGGCGACAAAAGCAAGACTCTGTCTCAGAATAAAAAAAGAATTAAAAACAAGTAAAACTCATACAGAAATGATTAAAGCAACTCTGTTCACAATAGCCAAAAGTAGAAACCACACCAATACCCATGAATACATGAGTGGATAAGAGTGTGGTACATACGTCCAAAGGAAAAGTATTCCGCCTGAACAAGGAATGAAACACTGATACACGCTGCAATGTGAACAAACCTTGAAAACAATATGCAAAGTGAAAGAAACCAAACACAAAAGATCATCTATTTATATTGATTTCATTTATATAAAATATATGGAACAGGTAAATCCATTGAGTCAAAAAGCAAACTGGGGCTTGTCAGGGGCTGGGGTAAGGAAGGAGGATGGGGAGTGTTGAGTGTCTGCTTAATGGGTACAAGGTCTCCTTTTGGGATAGTGAAAACATTCTGAAACTAGATAGTGGTGGTGTCTGGATGATAGTGTAAATGTACTCAACACCAGGAATTGTGTGCTTTAGAATGGCTAACATGGTTAATTTTACATTATTACACACATTTTACCATCATAATTTAAAAAGGAAAACAAGCAATGCCTGGTCCTGCTTCGGGGTTTCGGATATGCGCAGATTGGGGTACATCCTGGGTGCGCACATCTTAAAGTTCCTGTGCAGCTGAGTTTGAGAATCTTTGCCCCAGAGCCAGCCTGTCTGGCTCCACCACTTTCTAGTGTGTAACCTTGGGCAACCACTAACTGGCTGTGCCTGAGTTTCCTTAGCTGTGAAATGGGGACCATGTAATTACCTCCCTCACAGAGCTAGTACAGGGGTCAAGTGGGTTAATATGTGTAAAATACATGACTGCACACGAATCTATCACCATTTTCCAAGCCTGAAGTTTAGATTTCCTCCCTAACCGGCTTACTTGTTCTCTTTGCACCTGGCAGGTGTCAGCTCAGATGCCACCCAGGTGGAGAGACCACACTTCTGCTAGCCTGGGACAGTCCCAGCAATGCTCACGTCACTGCATTCTTTCCCATCAGACTTCCTTTAGATCACGTGAAAAACAGTTCTGTCTTGGATAATAAAGTGGGTGGCCACCGTCTTAACCCACTTCTACAGCATGCTGCGTATAGTAGTGAAGAATTGGTAAGTGCCTTAGCAGATTAGGGAGGGCAGCATTATAAACAGTGCATGAGAGAGTTAGTCTCCCCCCCAGAAGAGAGGCTCTTCAACCACGCAGCAACTTTTCCTGCTTCTTAAATAATAAATCCTACTTTTCTTGAAAAGAAATTTTGCCAGGGAGGAAATCTAATCAGCTTATTTCCTCCACGTCATGGCTCAGTTACCTGTAGTTACAGGAAGACTTCCTGATTGGATACATACTTTAGAAACAGTCACATTTACTGCACAGGGATTGTTCCCTTTTCTGTTTTGTTTCTGTGTCCTGCAGCGGTGCCGTTTTGATCAGGACTCAAACCTGCCCATGTACATTTACAGCAAAGTTTCTCATTTCCTTTCCTGGTCTAGTCTACAGTATTCATAAAATGCTCATGATCCACTTAGAACGAAATACTTGGAGAAATCCATTTATCTGAAGGAGGGCTACACATAAAGTATCACTCTTGATGAGGTATAGAAAAGTGTACTTATAAGTCAGTGTCACCACATAAATTATGGGAAATTTTACAATGTATTTGAAAGGGAAAAACTTTCCCTTTTTCATTAGGATTGTATTATTTATGTAAATTGGAACCTCATTTTTCCCTGAAACTGGAATTTGCCTCAGCTGAAATCTTGCATCTGACCACACACACACACACACACACACACACACACACACACGCAGAATGAAGCATGCCCCGTGCACACCCTTTCCTCAATCGCCTTCTCTGCTGCTACCAAGCCCCCACTCCTTGCCTCGTAACCTTCTCTTACCGTATCCTTCCCCTTTGATGCTCTTCCTCTTCCTCTTCTTCCTCCATCTGCCCTGGTGAGGTTTGCACCATCACTGTGTCTGCTTCCTCGCCCTGGCTCAGCTGGAAATGAGCTTCTGTGGTCGTCTGTGGCCAGTCTCACGGGATCCTACCTGCCTGAGGACACATAATCACGTCATCCATCTTTGAAGCACCCAGGGGCTCATTTCCTTTTAATTTACAAGCTTTTCAGAAACTTCTGCCTTTCCGAAATTGTCATTGTTAAGCACTCTAAGCATTCAAATACCTCACAGATGGTCCTGCTTCTTAAAATGAAGCACTGTCTAATAGCTTACCTTCAGTCTCATCCTCAGGTTTTGTTAAGAGAAAATCAGATACAGGTATGCAGTGGCTCATACCTGCAATCCCAGCACTTGAGGAGGCCGAGCCCAGTGGATCACCTGATGTCAGGAGTTCGAGACCAGCCTGGCCAACATGGCGAAACCCCGTCTCTAGTAAAAATACAAAAATTAGCCAGGCTTGGTGGCGCACTCCTATAATCCCGGCTACACAAGTTGCCGAGGCAGGAGAATCGCTTGAACCAGGGAGGCGGTGGTTGTAGTGAGCAGAGACTACGCCATTGCACTCCAGCCTGGGCAACAGAGTGAGACTCTGCCCTAAAAAAAAAAAAATCAAATACCAGTTGAATACTCCTTGTTTGCTCATTTTACAAAAATGTCTTGCCAGCCGAGAAACCATCAGAGAGCTTATGTGACATAGTATTTTGTTGGCTGAAATATTCATCCAGACCAAATAGCTTCTGCCACTTTTCTTCTTCTAAAGACTTAAAATGCTATCCTCCAGGCGTTCCATGGGGGAACTTGGCCAAAAAAGAGTGGTCATTTCCCACCCACCTCAATCCATAGAAATCAGATTCATAAGCTCCCTTTTCCTGCCTGTTCATGGTGATCGGTTCACATGAAGCCGGCATACGTCATGCCTCTTGGTTTGCCACTTTCTCGGAATCAGGGCAGGATTTCCGGGATGCCAGAAGACAGCTCGGGATTTGGCTCAGGGATTCAGCTTAAGGAGTATCTGTCAGGAAGGCTGTGCCCTGAGGATAAGGAAATAGACAGAGAACACTCTCATGGAAGGAAGGTCAGCCTTACCCTTACCCAGGACTGTGCCGGCCACCACAGATGAGAAGCAGCATTCTCCCCGTTCTCACATCACCAAGAACTTTGCCAGATCTGAGCTGCTCTGCCCACCAGACCCCTGAGAGTGAGGCAAGGATAATGCTGTTCGTCCGCCTCATCTGGTTTATGTCATATTGTTCTCCCTTGGGTCCTGTTGACACCTGCATCCGAAGAAAAGCCATTGTGGAAACAGGTTCTGAGCTCATTCTTCCCTCCCACTTGATTCTCTAACAAAGCATTAAAAGAAAAAAAAGTTATAAGTCCTTCCAAAAGGGGGCAGCATTGCCTAAGGAGAGGAGGCTGCCTGCAGCTCCAGAAACGTATTTCTAGTTTCATCTTTCTAGTGTATTCCATCACTAGGGAACTGAGCCATCCTGAGTAGCTCCATCAGTCTCCCTGGGCCTCAGTTTTTCTCACTATCAAAAAAGCAAACATCATGCCATCCTAAGAGGATCTGATACCATTTAGAAGAGCCTCGGCTGAGAAGATGATTGATTGCCAGCTCAGAGTATACTTACTGTAACCAAAACATCTCCCTTAACCTTTAAACAGAAATCTGAATTCCTCAATAGCCATGTCAAAAGATCTACTCAGACTTTTGGCATACTTGGTTAAATGAGTCAAGACAGAATTGTATTTTAGGATGGACACCTTTGAGAAATGGAAACAAAACAGCTATTCATCTCTTTCACTCTCTTTTTAAAATCTATTTAAACAGAAAGATTTCAGGTACAGCATCTCCTGTTTGTCCCTGGAAGTGTATTGTGCAGTACAGTAAGGGGCTGAAGTCCGCCAAGCCCCTTTGTGTTGTATGGACAAATTGATCCTTCTTATGCTGTGTGATGTTGGTGTGCTTGTGAGACAGCTCAGCGAGGATCACTTTGAGAATTCTGGCAAAGGGAAATGAACCATGGCAGTTTGTGCTGACTCGAAATAGGAATGTTTACCTTGAACATGCTCAGCTTCCTGTCGGTACTGACCTCTGATCAATTACAGGTCAATGAGTGAGGGAGACAGCATGTTCCCTGTAGTATCTGTGAGTCCTGAAAGTATTCTAGGGACACCCTGCACCCTCAGGGCCCTATCAGGTTCTGTGGGGCACTTGTGCTGTCGGGGCCATGCCCCTGCCGCCGGGAGCTAGCTCTGCATAGCTCCTTGTCCCTGCCAGTATTTTTTGGTCACAATAAAAGTCAAATAAAAGGAAAATAAGCCTTGCTGAGATGAGTACATTTCAAACAGAGGCAATCAAATATATATATATATACACACACACACACACACACACACACATGCATACATAAATATGTGTATATCTATGTATGTGTGTGTGTATATATAAATTTAAAATTAGGACTCATGTCAGAAGCACTTGTCGCAGATGATACTGGTTTTATTTTGAGCTGACACTCAGATCTAGAAATGGTTAGTTTCCTCTTCTTCCTGTCCTCTCTCCTTAGCTGTGTGTATGCTAGGGACAAAGCACTGATGTTTTATACTGAATGTTATGATTTAATTGGCTATCAATGGCATGGTGACATGGACACAGAGAGTTTTGCATTGTTTCTGGCAGGCAGCATCAAATTAGACTGTCCCTCCAGCTGACAGCAGCTGCCCCGGAGGAAGTTTAAATCTCACCAACCAAAGTCCCGTGAAGCCTGAGACAGAAGGTTCTGTTTGCTTAGTTCTCTTTTTTCTGTTATTCATTATTTTTTCTTAATGATATATCTGGTTGCACTTGTAACTCCTGAGAACATTTGATAAGAGCATGACAGCCAAAATTTGTGGATTTTGGTGCCAACCTTTAGTGAAAGCTATGACTCACTTCTCTACAAGAAAAGAACTTGTTATTAAAAACATGTATATATTGACAAGCTTGGACAGGAAACCAGACCTCTCTTGCAGGCAAGCAGTAGCCTGTCCCTCGTGAACTTTGCCACTTTGTAGCAGTAGACAACCAAGGAAACTGGGATAATAGGAGCTGTTTTGACTCCACACTGAATACACTAAGCTCTTGGTTTCTCCGTTGATTTCATATTGATATGAGCCAGGACTTGAAAGGACTCAATACTTTACAATTTTCCTCCCACATTATTCTGTGGATTGTTTTCTAAATTCTGTGCACAAATTCCAAAAGTAGGGAAAGAAGGAAGATAGAAATGAAACCACAAGTATTTTCTGGACACCAAAACATTTTTGGCTTCCCATGGGCTGAAGGTTGAAAAACACTGTTGAGTAACAGAGCTGAGGAGAGGGTCTGGTGGCCCAGGACCACAGGACCCTGCAGTCGGCCTCCTTGGGAGTGTGGGGGGAGGTGGGAAGAGATGTTTATTGGTTGTGTAGAACAGATTAGGGGAGAAAAATCACCTGTTGTATTGAAATACAGTTAAGTTACAGAGTCACAGATGATGGCACCATGAGGAAGCCACCGTCTGACGATAATCAATATCAGAACTTATAGAAGGACTCAGGATGGGTGCACTTTTGCCTTCTGGCTTTCTACCATTCCAGATCATCTCACTGTGGCCCTCATGAGGTCACTGTCACCCGAAATACATACCAGAGAAGAAGGAAACCACATATATTGGACACTTCTAATGTGCTTTATCTAAATTACCTCATTTAACGCTTGTAACACCTTTAAAGGAAATGGAATTTTCCCCATTTTATAGATGGGAGCGTACCTACTATATGGGCTCTATTCTCATGCCTTACCTTAAAAAGGAGATCATCCAAAATGCCCAGGATGCTTATGAGAGCCAAAAAAAATTATGAATTAAAACCTGGAATTGATATTAAATTGGAGGGGGCTCCAAAGTTCTTTTACAGGAGTATTCTGCACAGACCTTCCTGACGTGCTCAGGGCATTTACAGGACAGAGGTGGATTCACAGCAGTGTTCAGTGATCAGTCAGGCAGGAATAGTTGTGGTGAGGACTGAGGACAAGAGCAGCTGGGAGTTCCATGTCTAGACAGGGTGGAGTGAAGACAGGCAATTAGATGTGTGGTTGTGAAATGCACTGCCGTGGACATCGTGTTTCTGGGATGCCAGATGGGGCATGTATGCTTTAGAGATAGCAAGTGGCAC
Organism: Cheracebus regulus; assembly: GCA_963574635.1. NCBI lineage: Eukaryota > Metazoa > Chordata > Mammalia > Primates > Pitheciidae > Cheracebus > Cheracebus regulus. Next base: position 1,395 of record CAUYQU010014143.1, on the reverse strand, counting down.
GGGTAGAGGCATGTGGTTCTTCATCGACTGCCACAGCTTTAAGCAACCTCCATAACATGTGTTCATGTGTGGGTGTGCATGTGTGAGTGTGTGCATATGTGCCTGAGCACGTGCATCTGCAATCACTGTAAGCAGACATTATGGATGAGGAAACAGCAGTGTGGAAGGTCCCAGTGTCCATGCTCTGGCCATATGCTAAGTGACTACTGATGAAGAAAGATGGGGTTTGCATTCCCCTGAATCTGGGGGTATTTGAACAAACCAACCATTTAGTAAAATACCTTTCCAGCTGCAGAACTGCAAATAGCAAAACCCCTTCTCTGGTTTGCTTCCTGTGCTTCATTTAGTCTTCTAGAGCCTGCAGGGTTAAGTAAATCTGAGTTGCGTCTCCCTGAATCCTCACTGTTGCCATGGAGGGGGATGTAAGGCAGAGTTTATTTTGCATGGCTTATTTGCTTAGTAATGACTATGATGACTGCAGAACTCAAGGACTCAAGGGAGCAATTTACATTTTTCCATGGGAACATAAGTAAGCGTTGACGAGTTTTCTGGGTGTGATTTCTTTCCTGTTACACCACCCTCACCTCTTTCCTATAGGAACTCTGTACCTGACGGCCAGAGCATCAGGCATCTTTGATGTTCAGTGTCTGCAGGGAAGCACGAATGGCATAAAAAGCAACCTTCCTGGAGTGTTTTGTCCTTTGGCTTTGATATTTAAGCACAAGAAAAATCTGTGGCTCAAATTTTTTTCAGGAAAATAAACGATAGTATAACTGGTATAGCAATAGCATTTGTGTCTAAGTACAAATACTGGGCTGTTGTTTAATATGATGGATTTCCTTTATATCTTCATTTTAAATATGGAGAACTAGTTGTTCAAATGCAATCTTACCCACAAGCTTATTATGTAAAATATGAAAGCAGAGTGGCCCAGAGGCTCATCTATTTGATTATTCTCAAGAAGGCTGACTGAAGGACCCTCCACCTACCAGGAACTGTTTGGAGCTGGGAGTACATACAGTTTTCAGTAAAAAATGAGTGACAATTGCTATCTCCATGGAGTTCACATCTTAATGGGGGAGAAAGATATAAGCAAGCAAGTATAATAATCTTTTTTTTTTATTTTTATTTTTAGAATAAAAGAATGAAAGAGAGAAAGAGGAAGAGATTTTAGAAAAAGAGAGAAAAGGAGAAAGAAACATCAAAAGAAAGAAAAAAAGAATGATAAAGAAAGAGGAAGAGATTTTAGAAAAAGAGAAAGAAAGAAACAGCAAAAGAAAGAAAAAAGAATGAAAGAGAGAAAGAAAGAGGGAGAGAAAGAGGGAGAGAGAATGGGATTCTTGTTTTATTGCCCAGGCTAGAATACAGTCTAAAAATGGGTATTAAAAACCTCTT
>CAUYQU010014142.1:0-15973 GCA_963574635.1 Cheracebus regulus | reverse complement strand
ATTCCTTCCTGTCTCCATTGTTAAACACAATTATTGGCATAAAAGAGGTTTTTAATACGCATTTTTAGACTGTATTCTAGCCTGGGCAATAAAACAAGAATCCCATTCTCTCTCCCTCTTTCTCTTCCTCTTTCTTTCTTTTATTCTTTTTTTTTCTTTTGCTGTTTCTTTCTTTCTCCTTTTCTCTCTTTCTCTAAAATCTCTTCCTCTTTCTTTCTCTTTCATTTTTTTCTTTCTTTTGCAGTTTCTTTCTCCTTTTCTCTCTTTTTCTAAAATCTCTTCCTCTTTCTTTCTCTAAAAAATAAATAAATAAATAAATAAATAAAAGAAAAATAAGTCTTCCTGTCACCCAGAAAACTCCAGGGGATTAGGAGCTCTGTATCAGGAGCCAGGTTCAAAGACCAAATGGTAGAACAGAAGATGCTCCTATCACTTTTTGCTTTAAAAACTGCAAAGGTTTTCCAGAGTCAGACTAAAATGGGGTAAGCAAAAAAAAAAAAAAAAAACTGCAAAGATTTAAGGAGCTGCAGCCCGAAGCCAGGGGCAAAAAACACCAATATGTATATTTCTATATTTTTTTTATTTTTTAGTTTTTGAGACAGAGTCTCACTCTGTTGTCCAGGCTGGAGGGAGGGTAGTGGTGCAATCTTGGCTCACTGCAGCCCCTGCCTCCCAGGTTCAAGTGATTCTCTTTCATAGCCTCCTGAGTAGCTGGGATTACAGGCGTGTGCCACCACACCCAGCTAATTTTTGTATTTTTAGTAGAGACGGGGTTTCTCCATGTTTGCCAGGCTGGTCTCGAACTCCTGGACTAAAGTGATCTGTCCACTTTGGCCTCCTAAAGTGCTGGGATTACAGTCATGAGCCACCATGCCTGCCTATTTCTTATTATATCACAGTGTTACATCCTGTCAGCAGGAAGGAGAAAAGAAAGATAAATGTTTGCCCTCTCCCTTTAAGAAAACTACTGTACCTGGACTGGGCACGGTAGCTCACACCTGTAATCCTATTTGGTAGGCTGAGGCAGGATTGCTAGTGCCCAGGAGTTCAAGTCTGCAGTGAGCTGTGATCATGTCACTGTACTCTAGCCTGGGCAACAGAGCAAGTCTCCCTCTCTCACACACACACACACACACACACACACACACACACACACACACACACACTTCCAAAAGGTTGCATGGGCTACTTCAGATTGGCCAGAACTTAGTACAGGAAGTTAGGAAATATCTTCATTCTGGATGTCCATGTGGCGGGAAGAATCGGGTACAAGAAGAGGGTAGAAGGGCTTCGAGGAGGTGGGACTTTTGGTAGTCTCTGCTTCAGTCTTTGAAAACTAAAGCACAGTAATGAACGTTATAGCTGACTGTGCAATACTCATTTTAGCCTGATCATGGTTTATTCAGGGTGGACAGATCTAGGCCCATCTGGGCCAAGAAGATGCATGCCAGAGGGTGTGGGGGTGGGGGGCGGGCTTAAAAACCCATAGGAAAGGCCAGGCATGGTAGCTCACACCTGTAATCCCAATACTTTGGGAGGCTGAGGTGGGCAGGTCACCTGAGGTCGGAAGTTCGAGACCAGCCTGACCAACATGGAGAAACTCCATCTCTACTAAAAATACAAAACTAGCTGGGCTTGGTGGCGGGCGCCTGTTATCCCAGCTACTTGGGAGGCTGAGGCAGGAGAATTGCTTGAACCTGGGAGGCTGGGAGGCGGAGGTTGCTGTAAGCCAAGATCGCACCACTGCACTCCAGCCCGGGCAACAAGAACAAAACTCTGTTTAAAAAAAAAAAAGAGAAAAGCAAAAGAAAACTACAGGAAAGCATGAGTAAGGAAATGTGTCATATCCATTGCTCTGGCAACTGTCTTATGTTAGGCTGGTTGAATGAAGGATGAAGCCACCTCTGCAAATGGCCGAGAAAGAGAAGAAAATATTTTGGGTGCTTGAGAAAATTCTTGAGCCACTAAATCAACCAACCCTGAAGCTGAACTGTGTTGCAAATGTCCTGTTGTGTGAGCTAATGAGTTTCCTTATTGTCTAAGCTAGTCTGAGTTAGACTGGCTACTGAAATCGTGCTAACTGATGTAAAGGCTATTAAAATGCAAGAAAATTTTTGATCAGCAGAGCATGAACCTCAACATCTGACTGGTCCCAGCAGATGTAGGCACCCTTATCTCCTTTTAGCTTCAGGAATTTCATTTGGGATTCAAAAGCCTTTATCTGACAGGTACATATGCATAGCTATTTCCAGGTAGTTTCTGATGGTCTGTGTTTGATGGAGTCATATTGGTTTTACATTTAAGAAAGGTTCAAGTAGAGGGGAACAGGCATTCTCATACATTATTTATGGGGATATAAACTGGCTCACTCTTTTTTTGGAGGGTAATTTCACAAAAAAAGTTAAATGCATACTTTAGATTCAGTGATTCTAATCTAAGAATCCTACAACTATGTAGATGCACACTATATGTGTTTCAGATTCAAGCTTCTTGGTAAGACAAAAAAAAATTTTTAAGAAGAAAAGAAATACAAGTATACTATATATGCACTCGAGACTGTTTACTGTAGCAATGTGTGTACTAACAAGTACGGAAAATAACCTGTCTGTCAGTAAGAATCTGTTTAAATCAGCACGCTATGATCTTACAATGCAATGGTTGAAAAAAATGAGGAGGCTGGACAGTGGCTTGTGCGTGTAACCCCAGCGCTTTGGGAATCTGAGGTAGGAGGGTGGCTTGAGTCTAGGAGTTCAAGATCAGCCTGAGCGACATAGCAAGACCTTATCTCTTTTTTTTTTCTTTTGTTGTAATAATAAACTTCCAAGTCCTAACCTCACAAGACCTTATCTCTAGGGAAAAAAATAATTAAAAATTGAAAATATGAGGTAATCTACATCTTCTGATATGGAAAGGGGTCTATCTATTCCCCTAATATATGTATTAACTAAAGAGTGCGTGTATGTGTGTATATATAAAAGATAAGTTGTAATGGATAATATATAACATGTATTATTTAATATATTACCTTTTATTTGTAATATACATGTTAACCAAACTATATTATGTGTATACATATTACATTTTATATTGTTACTGGAATACACATATATATGTGTGTGTGTGTGTGTGTGTGTGTGTGTGTCTGTATATATATATATATATATATACTTTTTTTTGAGACAGAATCTTGCTCTGTCACTCAGGCTGGAGTGAAGTGACCTGATCTTTGCTCACGGCAACCTCTGCCTCCTGGGTTCAAGCAATTCTCTGCCTCAGCCTCCCAAGTATCTGGGACTACAGGTGGGTGCTACCATACCCAGCTAATTTTTGTGTTTTTTGTAGAGACAGGGTTTTGCCATGTGGGCCAGGCTGGTCTCGAACTCCTGGCCTCAGGTGATCCTCCTGCCACAGCCTCCCAAAATGCTGAGTGCTGGGATTACAGGCATGAGCCACTATGCCCAACCAAATGCATATATATATATATATTGTTGGGTGCCATACCCACATATACAAGTTTAAACAATTTTGATTCTCTGTTTCACATCTTAAATCTCACAGAAATCTATCCCAGGAGAATAAAAGCAAAAACCTTAAAATTTGTATAGGAAAATATAGGGGAAGAGTTTGTGACCTAGAGTTTTAAAAATATCTGTTAATTGAAAAGCACCATTTTTAAAAAGTAAAAGAAAAACAAAAAGACAGGGCACATATAGGAAAAGATATTTGGGGCTTATAGAATCATAATATATTAAGAACCACTACAATCAATTTAAAAATAGACAATGCAACAGAATAATGGGTCACAGATATGAAGTTGCCTGGACGTGGTGGCTCACGCCTGTAATCCCAGCACTTTGGGAGGCCAAGGTGGGCAGATTGCCTGAGCTTAGAAGTTTGAGACCAGTTTAGGCAACATGGTAAAACCCTGTTTCTACTAAAATACAAAAAATTAGCCAGGCGTTGTAGTGGGCGTCTGTAGTCCCAGCTACTCGGGAAGCCGAGACACAAGAATCGCTTGAACAGGGAGATAACAGGTTGCAGCGAGCTGAGATTGCACCACTGCACTCCAGCCTGGGAAATACAGTGAGACTCAGTTTCAAAAAGAAAAGAAAAGATTCTTAAGCTCCTCAGTAGTCAGCAAAAGGCAAATGAAAACCGTGAGAGAGGCCAGGCGCGGTGGCTCACACCTGTAATCCCAGCACTTTGGAAGACTGAAGCGGGTGGATCACCTGAGGTCAGGAGTTCAAGACCAGCCTGGCCAACATGGTGAAACCCATCTCTATAAAAATACAAAAATTAGTTGGACATAATGGTGGTTGCTGTAATCCCAGCTACATGGGGGGCTGAGGCAGGAGAATTGCTTGAACCCCCTGATTGGATGTTGCAGTGAGCTGAGATTGTGCCCTCGCACTCCAGTCTAGGTTTTAGAGCATGACTGTGTCTCAATTATTTCAAACCTTTTAGATGGACAAATATTTAATTTTAAAAATAGAGATGAGGATCTTGCTGTGTTTTCAGACTGGTCTTGAAATCCTAGCTTCAAGTGATCCTCTCGCCTTGGCCTCCCCAAGTACTAGGATTACAGACGTGAGCCTCACACCTGACCTGGACAAAAATTTAAATGTCTAATAGTATTACCAAGTGTTAATGAGCAATGGGATATTTTTTTATTTTTCTTAGAGATAGGGGTTCTCACAGTGTTGCCCAGGTTTGACTCAAACTCCTGGGTTCAAGGGATCATCTCACTTCAGCCTTCAAGTAGCTGGAACTACAGGTGTGTGCCATCATGCTAGGCTTTGCAATGAGAATTCTTAAATTCTACTGTGGGAAATGTAGTAGAACTAGAACTGCCATTTAGAGAGTAATTGGGCAATATGCAGTGAAGTTAAACAAGTGCAGCCAGGTGCGGTGGCTCATGGCTGGAATCCCAGCACTCTGGGAGGCCGAGGCAGGGGGATCACCTGAGGCCAGGAGTTCGAGACCAGCCTAGCCAACATGGTGAAACCTCGTCTCTACTAAAAATACAAAAATTAACCGGACATGGTGGCATGTGCCTGTAATCCCAGCTACTCAGGAGGCTGAGGCAGGAGAATCACTTAAACCAAGGAGGCGAAAGTTGCAGTGAGCTGAGATTGCCCTCCAGCCTGAATGACAGAGTGAGACTTCATCTCCAAACAAAACAAAAAACCTGTGCACACCTTATGGCTCACCAATTCCACTCTAAAGCATGTACCACGAAGAATTTTTTTTTCTCCCTGTGGCCCAGGCTGGACTGCAGTGGCATGGTCATAGCTCACTGGAGCCTTGAACTCCTGGGTGCAAGCGATCTTCCCACCTCAGCCTCCTGAATAGCTGGGACTACAGGTGCACACTACCATGCTTGGCCAATCTTTTTTTATTTTTTGTAGAGATGGGGTCTTGCGATGTTGCCCAGGCTGGTCTCAAGTTTCTGGGCTCAAGTGATCCTTCCACGGTGCTGGAATTTCAGGCATGAGCCACCTCACCCAGTTGAAATTCTTGAATATAAAATGAAAAAAAGCAAAACAAAACCAAGAATAGAGGAACTCATAGGACCCCAAAAATAATGCAAGGAATTGAAAAGTCTAAGATTAAAAATGGTCTCCTCTGCCAACCTAGGGGGGAAAAGGGCAATTCTAAGACATTGCTAGAAAATTCTAGGGAATATAGAGTGCAATATGAGAAACTCACGGTCCAGAGAAGAATTGTATTTTTATTACTCTTCTGTATTTAAATTAATTACCATATTCATGTCCCAGTTCTATAATTTCTATAGCTAGTTCAAATCTACAAATAAAATAATAAATTCCTTCATGATTAATTGCAAACTTTGGTACATATCCAAAAAACAAAACAAACATGAAAAGATATTTAGGAAGAAGGGATAGAGCTGTTGAGGTTGGCTCATGCCTGTAATCCAGTGACTTGAGAGGCTGAAGCAGGAGGGGATCACTTGAGCCCAGGAGTTCGAGAGAAGCCTGGGCAATATAACAAGAAAAATTAAAAATTAGCATGGCCAAAAAAAAAAAACTTGACATACTGTTTCTTGTTTTTAAATAAAAAAAATTAGCCTGGCATGGTGGTGCACACTTACAGTCCTAGGTACTCGAGAAGCTGAGATAGGAGGATCCCTGAGCCTAGAAGTTCAAGGCTGCAGTGAGCTATGATCATGCCATTGCACTCTAGCCTGGGTGAAAAAGTGAGACCCTGTCTCTGAAAAATAAGAATAGGCCGAGCGCGGTGGCTCACACCTGTAATCCCAGCAGTTTGGGAGGCCAGGGCGGGCAGATCACCTGAGGTTGGGAGTTTGAGACCAGCCTGACCAACCTGGAGAAAACCTGTCTCTACTAAATATACAAAATAAGCCAGGTGTGGTGGCATATACCTGTAATCCTAGCTACTTTGGAGACTGAGGCAGGAGAATCACTTGAACCCAGGAGGCGGAGATTGTGGTGAGCCGTGATCGCGCCATTGCACTCCAGCCTGGGCAGCAAGAGTGAAACTCAGTCACAAAAAGGATAAATAAATAGGCTGGGCGCAGTGGCTTACGCCTGCAATCCCAGCACTTTGGGAGACCAAAGTGGGCAGATAACGAGGTCAAGAGATCGAGACCATCCTGGCCAACATGGTAAAATCCCCTTTCTACTAAAAATATAAAAATTAGCTGTGCGTGGTGGCACACGCTTGTAATCCCAGCTACTTGGGAGGCTGAGGCAGCAGAATTGCTTGAACCAAGGAGGACGAGGTTGCGGTGAGCCATGATCGTGCCACTGCACTCCAGCCTGGTGACAGAGTGAGACTCTGTCTCAAGAAAAAAAAAGAAAGAAGTTTTCAGCAGTGAGCATGATTGGCACCACTGCACTCCACCTTAGGTGGCAGGGCAAGACCTAGTCTCTCAAAATAATAATAATAAAATAAATTATTTTAATTAAAAAAAGTTTTTTCATAAAAACAAAAGTAGGGCCATGTATGGTGCTTACACCTGTAATCCTAGAATTTTGGGAAGCTGAGGCAGGCAGATCACATGAGGTCAGGAGTTCAAGACCAGCCTGGCCAACATGGTGAAACCCCATCTCTACTAAAAATACAAAAATTAGCTGGGCGTGGTGGTGCATGGCTGTAATCACAGCTACTTGGGAGGCTGAGGCAGGAGAATCGCTTGAACCTGGGATGGGGAGGCTGCAGTGAGCTGAGATTGCACCATTGCACTCCAGCCTGGGCAAGAGGGCAAGACTCCATCTCAAAAAAAAAAAAAAAACAAACAAAAAAAGAAACAACTTATATTTAATGCAGGATGTGTGAGTTGGGAGTGGTGATGCCTTTATGTTTTAGAATGCCCAAGCTCAGCCAGGTGCAATGGCTCTTGCCTGTAATACCAACACTTCGGGAGGCCGAGTCGGGTGGATCACTTGAGGTCGGGAGTTCATGACCACTCTGGCCAACATGACAAAACCCTATCTCTACTAAAAATACCAAAATTAGCCAGCTGTGGTGGCGGGTCCCTGTAATACCAGCTACTCAGAAGACTGAGGCAGGGAATCGCTTGAACCCAGGAGGCAGAGGTTCAAGAGATCGCACCACTGTATTCCAGACTGTGTGAAAGAGGGAGATTCCATCTCAGCCGCTCGTGGTGGCTCACGCCTATAATCGCAGCACTTTGGGAGGCCAAGGTGGGCGGATCACCTGAGGTCAGGAGTTTGAGACCAGCCTGGCCAACATGGTGAAACCGTGTCTCTACTAAAAATATAAAAAATTAGCCGGGTGTGGTTGCAGGCACCTGTAATCCCAGTTACTCAAGAGGCTGAGGCAGGAGAATCGCTTGAACTCACGAGGTGGAGGTGCAGTGAGCCAAGATTGTGCCACCGCACTCCAGCCTGGGCGACAGAATGAGACTCCATCTAAAAAAATAACATAAAAAAATAAAAAGGCCGGGCATGGTGGCTCATGCTTGTAATCCCAGCACTTTGGGAGGCCAAGATGGGTGGATCACCTGAGGTCGGGAGTTCAAGACCAGCCTAACCAACATGGTGAAAACCCATCTTTATAAAAATAGTAATAAAAAAGAGTGGGATTCTGTCTAAAAAAAAAGAAAAAGAAAAGAAAACTACCTGCCTGGAAACCAAGCCACTTACATTTTTCACATCTCCAAGCTAATAATGTGTCCAGAGCAATAACAAGCAACACTGCACTGTTTCAGATCTCTGTATCTGAACAGCAAAGTCTAATGCTTGTTTTAGTACTGTGCCCTTATAAGAGCAGAAGGCATAGTGTTATTATCCCCATTTCACAGATTAAAGAACTGAGACCAGGTAAACTGCATGGCCCAGGCTGGTAAGTTGAATGTATCTAAACACAAGTTTACAGGACTTCCACCTAAATGTGCCAGGGTGCTTCCTGCATTCAGACTCTTGGCAGCTGTTAGGTTGAACCATATGAAACTGCTGATATTCAATTACTTTTGTCTACAAAATGGGTACTTCATAGGGTTCAACCTAATTGGTTGTTTCCATTTATTGTGGCATAGTGCCTGCACAAACCCCAAAGCAATGTATTTTCTCTCCTTGCAGTGCTATCCAAAATAGAAGGACCTTCACAATCCTATGTTTGACTCTTTTTTTTTTTTTCTGAGACGGAGTCTTGCTCCGATTGCGCAGGCTGGAGGGCAGTGGCACAATATTGGTTCACTGCAACCTCCACCTCCCAGGTTCAAGCGATTCTCCTTTCTCAGCCTCCCAAGTAATTGGGATTACAGGTGTGCGCCACCACGCCTGGCTAATTTTTGTATTTTTAGTAGAGATGTGATTTCGCCATGTTGGCCAGGCTGGTCTCAAACTCCTGACATCAAGTGATCCACCAACTCTGCCTCCCAAAGTGCTGGGATTACAGGCACAAGCCGCTGCACCCAGCCTGTTTGTCTCTTAAACAAGTTGATGATGTATACATGAATTTTTTTTTCTTTGAGACAGAGTCTTGCTCTGCTGCCCAGTCTGGAGTGTAATTGTAATGGCCAAGATTGCGCTACTGCACACCCGGGTGGGGGACAGAGCAAGACTCTGTCTTAAAAAAAAAAAAAAAAAAAGGAAGGAAGGAAGATTGATTCTCTGTGGCTGCTGCAGGGCTGACAGTCCAAAACAGAGATCATAAATGTCTATGGCACACAGCCAGCCCAAGATTCATCCTCACCTCTTGTGGCACCTCTGTCTCTAGCTCCTGAGCTTCTGTCTCTAGCTCCTGAGCTTCCCCAGGTTCTGTAGGGTGAAACTGCTTCCTCTTCCTCAGCATTCCCTCTAAAGGTACTTCCAGCTTCCTTTCCGCTACTAAAACTGGGTATTATTCTTTCATCCTCCAAACATACTTTTAGAAAGAAAAAAAAATATGCTGTTGGTACTTCTGTTCTCTTTATCCTTGCGGGGTTTTCATGCCTTCAGTGCCATTCTGGCAAGATTTAGGAAGGGACTAGAGAGAGACGCATGGCACATTTTCCAACAACTCCAAATTGAGAGAAACTGCCCCTGGCACAGTGGCTCACGCCTGTAATCCCAGCACTTTGGGAGGCCAAAGCGGGTGGATCACCTGAGGTCAGGAATTTGAGAGCAGCCTGGCCAACATGGCCAAACCCGGTCTCTACTAAAAATACAAAAAAATTAGCCAGGTGTGGTGGTGCACATCTGTAATCCCAGCTACTTGGGAGGCCAAGGCAGGAGAATGGCTTGAACCTGGGAGGCAGAGGCTGCAGTGAGCCAAGATCGTGCCACCGCACTCCAGCCTGGGAGACAGAGTGAGACTCTGTCTCGAAATAAATACATACATACATACATGCATACACACATACATACATATATACATACAAACAACCTAACTGGTTTGCTTCACGATGTATTTTTTTTTTTCTTCACAAAATCTTTTATTCTCCAAGCATGCCCCATCACAATGCCTGTGAAGCGTGAGTCCCAGAGACTGAGGCCTGAAGTTGGGGACTGCAGGGGGCCACTGACTCACTCAGTTTCCCCATAATCTGTACAATTATTTTAAAATAATCATAGATTTACTGACACTTGCAAAAAACCATACTGGAAAGTCCCAGGCATCCTCTCCTTGGTCTTGCCAATGTTAACATACAACCACATAGTATGATATCCAAAAAAGAAATAGACATTGATATAATCTAGAGTTCAGCAGATCTCATCCATTGTACATGTACTCATATGTGGGTAGCTCTATACAAAAACTGTAATAACAGTTTTATTGAAATGTAATTCACGGCCGGGCACGGTGGCTCACGCCTGTAATCTCACCACTTTGGGAGGCCAAGGCGGGTGAATCCTGAGGTCATCACTTCGAGACCAACCTGGCCAACATGGTGAAACCCCATTTCTACTAAAAATACAAAAAATTAGCTGGGCGTAGTGGCAGGCACCTGTAATCCCAGCTACTCGGGAGGCTGAGGCAGGAGAATCATTTGAACCCAGGAGGCGGAGGTTGCAGTGAGCCGAGATTGCGTCACTGTACTCCATCCAGCCTGGCGACAGAGCGAGACTCCGTCTCAGCAACAACAACAAAAAAAGAAAGAAAGAAAGAATGAAAGAAATATAATTCACATATTAAAAAATTTGCCATTTTAAAGTGTACAATTCAGTGGTTTTTAGCCTATTCTCAAAGCCATCACCACAAACAAATTTAGAATGTTTCATCATTCCCCAAAGAAAGCCACATCCGTTATCAGTCACTCCCCATTTCCTCCCTCCCCAGCCCCTGGCATCCGCTATATGCTTTCTGTCTCTGTTTTCCGAGCCGGACATTTTATAGCAATGGAATCATACAGTTTGTGGTCTTTTGTGACTGGCTTCTTTGACTTAGCATAATGTTTTTAAAGTTCCTTCATGTCATAGCATTTATCAGTGTTTCATTCCTTTTCATGGCTCACTGTCTTAATCCATTCAGGCTGCTATGAAAAATACCAGAAAATGCCAGGTGGTGGCTCATGCCTGTAATCCCAGCACTTTGGAAGGCCAAAGCTGGCGGATTACGAGGCCAGGAGTTCAAGACCAGCCCGGCCAATATGGTGAAACCCCATTTCTACTAAAAATACAAAAAATAAGTCAGGCATGGTGGCGTGTACCTGTAGTCCCAGCTACTTGAGAGGCTGAGGCAGAATCGCTTGAACCTGAGAGGTAGAGGTTACAATGAGCCTAGATTGTGCCATTGCACTCCAGCCTGGGCAACAGAGTGAGACTCTGTCTCAAAAAAAAAAAAAAAGAAAGAAAAAAAAAGAGAAGAAAAATATCATAAATTAGGTAGCTTGGAAATAAAATGTATTTCTGAGTTTTAGAGGCTGGGAAGTCCAGGTCTACGGTGCCAGCAAATTCAGCGTCTGCTGAATGCCATTTCCTGGTTCATAGATGGCATTGTTCTCTGTGTCCTGACCTGGTAGAAAAATCTCATTAACTCTTTGAGATGTGTTTTATAAGGAAACGAATTCAGTTCATAATGGCTCTGACCTCATGACTTAATCACCTCCCAAAAGCCCCCCACCTCTTGACATCATCACCCTGGGGGTCAAGATTTCAACATATTAGTTCTGGGGAGATACACTCAGAACATAGGAATGGATGAATGATAATAATAATGCTCTACTGCTATTTTTATTTTTTGAGAGAGTTTTATTTTGAAGATCGAAGAGCTCAAATATATTTACATGCTAATGAGGAGTCAGTTTAGAGGCAAGGTAGAGGCTCGGCAGTGGCTCATGCCTGTAATCTCAGCATTCTGGGAGGCTGAGGGGGCAGATCACTTAAGGTCAGGAATTTGAGACCAGCCTGGCCAACATAGTGAAACCCCATCTCTACTAAAAATACAAAAATTAGCCAGGCATAGTGACAGGCACTTGTAATCCCAGCTACTGGGGAGGCTGAGGCAGGAGAATCACTTCAACCCAGGAGGCGAAGTTTGTAGTAAACTGAGATTGTGTCATTGCACTTCAGCCTAGGCAACAAAGCACGACTCCATCTCAAACAAACAAAAAAAGAGACAAGGTAGAGGGCTGGTTCAGTGGCTCATGCCTGTAATCCCAGCACTTTGGAAGGCCAAGGCAGGAGGATCACTTGAATCCAGGAGTTTGAAACCCACCTGGGCAAAAAAGCAAGATCCTATCTCTACCAAACAAAAATAAAAACAGAGTAGAAGATAGAGAGATACTGGAGGAGAAGTGGGTAACTCATGTGTTTGTCATCAGTGTTCAGCCTGAGGTTTACACAGGGGTGTAGGAAAGTTGAATAACAGGATAAATTCCCCTGGCTGGGCATGGTGGCTCACCATGCCTGTAATCCCAGCACTTTGGGAGGTCGAGGAGGGAGGATTGCTTGAGCCTAGGAGTTCAAGACCAGCCTGGGCAACATGGTGAAACCGGTCTCTACAAAAAATTCAAAAATTAGTGTACCTGTAGTCTCTGCTACTCAGAAGGCTGAGGTGGGAGGACAGCTTGAGCCTGGGAGGCCGAGGTTGCAGTGAGATGAGATTATGCCACCTCCAGCCTAGGCAACAGAGCGAGACTGTGCCAAAGCAAAACAAAACAAAATAGAACAAAAGATAAACTCCCCTATCTGGGACAAAGTCCAGAACGATGAGATGATTTCTATGTGAAAATACTAGTTGTATTTGTATTCAAATATGGATTACATACTTTATACAGAATCCAAGTGTCATTTAAGGACTCAACACTGAGGAAAAACTGTAAATAGCCTTTTTTCTCCCTTGAAGCCATGTCTACTTTGGAGCAGGACTCAATACTATGTGACATCCCCCAAAAGCAAAGCCAAACTCATAAAGCATTAACAAGTGATATACATTTTATGAAAAAAAATGGAGTAAAATACCATTACCCACAACACACCATAAAACAATAAAAATCTTCAAGTGGGGCCAGGCACGGTGGCTCACACCTGTAATCCCAGCACTTTGGGAAGCCCAGGTGGGTGGATCACCTGAGGTCAGGAGTTCGAGACCAGCCTAGCCGACATGGTGAAACCTGTCTCTACTAAAAATATAAAAATTAGCCAGACTTCTAAGCCTCTGACAAAAAAAAAAAAAAGCCAGATGTGGTGGCGTGCATCTGTAGTCCCAGCTACTTGGGAGGCTGAGGCTGAGAATTACTTGAATCCAGGAGGTGGAGGTTGCAGTGAGCAGAGATTACACCACTGAACTCTAGCATAGGCAACAGAATGAGACTTCATCTAAAAAAGAAAATATTCAAGCAGCCATTTCTATTTTCTTCAGAAAGTCCCTTGCCTATCAGTCTGCTAGCTATTAATTTCTTTTCTTTTCTTTTCTTTTTTTTTTTTTTTTTTTGAGATGGATTGCCCTCCTCAGCCTCCCAAATTGCTTAGGATTACAGGCATGAGCCACCGAGCCTGGCCTAATTTAGTTCTTATTAAAGTATTTGCTCCAGATAAATAGGGCTCTTCCCAAGGGAGTAGTTCTGTTCTTTTAGTCTTTCTGCTCTGCCACATTGGACTGATGGCTTTTGTCGTCATCCTCATTACCTCAGGGTAACAACGTGGCTGCTTCAGCCCCAGACAGCACACCTTTGTCTGTGCCCATTTATCAGGAAAGGAAAAGTTTTTTCCCAGAATCACCTCTAGCCGCCTTTCCTAGGGGAAGCCTGAGGAAGTGGGCATAAATTGTTGGGCACGTTGCCATGCCACATAAAATAGAGGTTTGTTTAGTACAAAAGGGAGTGAATCTCGGAGAGGCAATTAGCAATTTTAGCCACAGCTGGGTCCTGCAATGCCGTGTCCCAGTTCCGTGTCTGAGCGGTTGGAGTCCGCTCCTAACATATGCTCTTTCTTGGCTCAGTCAGGACTCAGTCCTCCCTGCTGAGTCCACCTCCCCTCCAATCGCCGGCACAGCTGACTCCTCTGAATCTCTGCCGTGATACTGCCAGAGTGGGTCCCTGAGTAGGCACCCAAAGCTCTCAACAGCCACTCACGCTGCTGAGTGTCTAAGGAAGGTCCCGGAGCACAAACTGGATCTTCCTTATTTCTGACCTTGCCACGCATCTTAAAAATGTTGGCATGGGGCCACCACCCTGCCCAGGAGTTTTCTCAAATATGGAATGGGGACAAAGGCTCCCTTCCCTGTCCGAGATCTCAGTCGGTGGAGTGGCTTCCCCCACAGGTCCGTCTTCCTTTCTCCCCATTGACTCCTGCGCCTGGAAGGACACTGCTCTCTTTCATTTCTTCTATGTCATGTCTTCCTTCTTACCATTTTCAGCCTCCTGGCTAAGTGTAAGAGTGTGTGTGTGTGTATGTGTAAACGGGGTCCCTCTCTGTCACCCAGGCTGGAGTGGCTAAGTCTTAACGTCAGAGAGGAGTTTCTTCTGCATATGGTAGTAGAAACTCTGGCCTTCAGGGTCCTTGATATGATAAATGAAAGATAAAGGAAAAAAAAATTCTTTGTTGCTTCACCATGTTGGGATTTCAAACCATTTTTTTTCTCTGCAAAATCCTATTTGGGGTGGCACCAATAGTGCAAATGCAATTCATGCCACTGAATTGTACACTTAATGGTTAAAATGGGCCAGATACAGTGGCTCACACCCATAATCCCAGCACTTTGGAAGACCAAAGGAGGAGGATTCCCTGAGGCAGGAGTTGCAGAACAGCCTGGGCAACAAAGCAAGACCCTCGTCTCTACCTGGGGGAGTTGGGGGAAAGGTTAAAACAGAAAAGTTGTTGTTATATATAATTTACCACAATCTAAAAAATTCTTAATGTAATATATTAAAAACCATTGGATTACACTTTCTTCTTCTATTTTTTTGAGACAGAGTCTCGGTCGCCCAGGCTGGAATGCAGTGTTGCAGTCTGGGCTCACTGAAACCTCTGCCTCCCCGGTTCAAGCAGTTCTCTGTGTCAGCCTCCCAAGTAGCTGGGATTACAAGTCCCCACCACCAGGCCCAGCTAATTTTTTTGTATTTTTAGTAGAGATCAGGTTTCACCATCTTGACCAGGCTGGTCTTGAACTCCTGACCTTGTGATCCACCTGCCTAGGCCTCCCAAAGTGCTGGGATTATAGGTGTGAGCCACCGCGCCCAGCTGATTTACACACTTTCAATGGGTGAATTGTAGGGTATGTAAATTACATCTCAAACTGTTTTTAAAATCTCATTTTGAATGTCAAAACCTGAATATCAATTCCTTATTTTTTTTTCTTTGCTTTTCTTAGGAAGCAACCCTACCTTCCCTCTCTCCTGCCTTCCAGTCATGGCAAATCTCTTGGGCTGTCTGAGATCAAGGTCAGGCCTGAAGAAAAAAAAGAAAAAAAAGGTAGCCAGGTGGATGGTTCACACCTGTAATCCCAGCACTTTGGGAGGCCCAGGCAAGCGGATCGCTTGAGCCTGGGGAGTTCAAGACCAGCCCGGGCAACATAACAAGACCCTGTCTCCACAAAAAAATACAAAAACTAGCTGAGTGTGGTGGTATGCACCTGGGCCCCAGCTACTCAGGAGGCTGGCATGAGAGTATCACCTAGGCCTGTGAAGTCCAGGCTGCAGTGAGCTGTAATTGCACACTGCACTCTAGCCTGGGCAACAGAGTGACACCCTGTCTCAAAATAAATAAATAAAAATTTAGGGCTGGGCTGGGCGCAGTGACTCAGGCCTGTAATCCCAGCACTTTGGAGGCTGAGGTGTGCGGATCACAAGGTCTAGAGGTCAAGACCATCCTGGCCAACATGGTGAAACCTCATCTCTACTAAAAAATAAAAAAAATTAGCTGGGCATGGTGGCGCATGCCTGTAGTCCCAGCTACTCGGGACAGAAGTTTATAAGTGATCTTGTTCAACCCCCTCATCTTGAAACTGCAGGCACTCAAAGTACTAGTCTATTTAGAAGGCGCTAAATATAGTTTACATCATGGTGTGTGGTGCGCTATTGATATTGTTCTTTGTTAACTGAATG
>CAUYQU010014141.1:0-67379 GCA_963574635.1 Cheracebus regulus | reverse complement strand
GTGTGACTTCATTGAGAGGCATTACCTGAATGAGCAGGTGATTCCATCAACGAATTGGGTGACCACGTGACCAACTTGTGCAAGATGGGAACACCCCAGTCTGACTTGGCAGAATATCTCTTTGACAAGCACACCCTGGGATACAGTGATAATGAAAGCTAAGCCTTAGGCTAATATCCCCTTAGCCATCGGGTGACTTCCCTGGTCACCAAGACAGTGCATGCATGGTGGGGTTTCCTTTACCTTTTCGGTAAGTTGTAACAAAACATCCACTTATTTGTATCATTCCTTCAAATAAAGAAATCTGATAGCCCCCCCACCAAAAAAAATGTGTCTTTGATTTTTCCTCTCTCTGATTATTTTGGTTTGTAACAGCAGATGTATAGACTTTATATCATAGTTATTATTGATTTTCAATCATAGTATTTCAGTTACAAGACATCAAGGGGAAGGATACATTTCAAAGAATTTGCCCCTCTTCTGGGGAAAGGTTAGTGCATTTTTAGTTGTATGCGGGATAGTTGTGTCATGTTTGGTGAAATTATGACCTTGCTATTGCCTTTTGTTCAAGGTTAAGTATGGCTTAAGGAGCTGTGTATGGTGACAGGTTGACAGAGGTGGACTTGAGATGATTAATTTTATGTGTCAGTGTGACTGGGACATGGGGTGCCCAGATATTTGGTTAAGCATTTTTCTGGGTGTGTTTGTGAGAATGTTTCTGAGTGAAATTAGTATTTGAATTGGTAGACTGAGGAAAGCAGATGGCCAGTGTTTTTAGTACTCATCCAGTCTATTGGAGGCCCGAATGAAACAAAAGGCAGGATAAGAGAGAATTTGCTCTCTCTGCCTGACAGCTTGAATTGGGACATCAGTTGTTTCCTTTGAAGGGACTTATACCATTGGCACTTCTGATTTTCAGGCCTTTGGACTTGAACTAGAACTGCACCACCAACTTTCTACCACCACTTACATCTCAGCTCTGGCCTTGAGCTTTCAGTCTTGTACTGGAATACCCCACCAGCTTTCCTGGGTCTCTAGTTTACAGACCATAGCCCATGGGACTTCTCAGCCTCCATAGACATGTGACCCAGTTCCTATAATCTCTCTCTCTCCAGATAGATAGATAGACAGACAGATAGATGTGTGTGTGTATAAGCTATAGATATCTCTCCTATATATACATATAGGAGATAATTGTGTGTGTGTGTGTGTGTGTGTGTGTGTGTGTGTGTGTGTGTATATATCTCCTACTAGCTCAATGTCTGTAGAGATCTCTGACTAATACAGTTGATAAATTCTTGCATTCATTCAGCAATAAAAGAATATTTATTGAATGTTACTATGTACTAAGCATCACCAAGATAGATGTGTGTTCTCCTATACATCTGTGTTTTCATTTCTCTTCCAGTGATTTCATCTCAAGTTCCTGCCCCTGGGGGAAATAGCTTTGGACTTAGATATATTTTGGTTTTTATTTCTACGTCTCTACTTCTATAACCTTGAATTAGCTCCTTAGGTCCTTTAGGTCTCAATTACATCACCTGTATAATAGAAATAATAATAACTCTACCATTTAGTGTTGCCAATAGGATTGCAGGCATGATGCTGGAAAATTGCCTAGCTTAATGCCCAGCATGGGGAGGCAGACAACAAATGTTAGTCTCTTACCTTTCTTCCCCTGCCATAGAAAAAGTAGGAAACTGGGAGACTTCACCAGTCACCATCAGTTTCATTCAAAACTGCCTACTTTCCCTGTATTACTGACTTACACATCCTACCACTTTTAGAATTCAAATGACTGTCCATTTAAACATACAATCTTCATTCATGTGTTTGCTCACATATGGGCTCAGACATATTCACACAGAGATATATATTCTGCTTAATGGCAACTCAAGTGGACAATAGTAAACTCAAACTTCAAAAAAAAATTTGACAAGATGTTGGCAACACAAGACTACATTCTTTACACCATTTATTCCGTGGTTCATCTTAAAAGGTGGAAAACCTGATCAGCCATCAAACAGTACACTAATTGGAATCTTTGCAGAATTACCCGCCTTTTAATGATGAGGTATGCAGAATGGGCAGGAATAAAAGAAGGGTCTGAAAAGTGTGTGAAAAAGAATAACAGATGGAACTTGAGTGAAACAGGATAGAAAAATCTGAGTAAAGGAAAGAAGAAAACAGAAAAGGAGAGACTCAGCATGCAAAGCTAAAGAGCCCTGGGCATTTTATCAAGGATAGTTAGTCCTTGACATGGCTAGCATCCAGCTTCACTAATTACCGTCTGATGGCTGAATCTGGTTGCTATTTTTATTTACCAAGTTGAGACATTTCCACTCTTGCCTTTGGAATGCCATTCTGAGTTGTGGTATCTAAATGAATTCATGCCACACATTCAGTTGAAAGATACTACAAAAACAAAATAATAGCTAAGTGAAGTGGAAGCTAAAGACAAAACCCACAGATATTTCAATGCTGCTTTTATTAATTCAAGCCAGCACTTGCCGGTGAAGTACTAACTAGAGACCTGGCACATGACCAAGCTGCATACATCTGTGAAGTGCTTGGAAGCCTCGGTGCCTACGGACTACGATGCCTGCTCCATTATTCCTCCAATAGGTAGAAATTAGACCATTGCAACCAGAATCTGTGTAGTTTAGGGACCCCTATACGTGAACGTAAGACAGATTTCAAAGTGGGGTGACTCCATGGAGTCTGCCTTAATCCAAGTTTTATTTCAGGTGCTAATGTCCTTGAAAATCTACAGGACATCGAAGTCAATCCAAGCAAAAATTTAGAATTTCTACATGCTTAGCAGATTTCCAGGGCTCTCTGTCTCCCTCACAAGATTACAATCTTCCTATGCCTGGAACTAGACACATCTTGAAATTCATTTTGTGTGGTATAATATGGCCACACCAGCTCTCTTATGGTTACTATTTGCATTGTGTATTTTTATTCCATCATTTTTCTTTCAACCCACTTGCACCTTTCAACCTAAAGTCTCTCTCTTTCAGAGGGCATGTAGATCAACTTTACTCTTTTATTAGTCTGAAAATCTCTGCTTTTTGATTTGGGTGCTTAGATCATTTACCTTTAATGTAATTATTGATATGGTCCGAGTTGTTATATTTGCCATATTGCTGTTTGTTTTCTATATGTCTCTTGTCTCATGTGCTCCTCTGTTCCTTAATTATTGCCTTCTTTTTGCTAATGCTTGTAATGATGCCAGCTATTTTGTTTCTGGCAAAAATTATTTCTTTTTCTGGGATTATTAATAAAATAATCCAGTTGGTTTGCATAGTAAACAGGGTCAAATATGCTCTTATTCTTAGTGAGAGTATCTTACCTATCTTTCCCCCTCCACTTTTTGCCCCATCCCACTTATGCTTGACGAAGCAGGTAAAGAAGTAATTATTCTGCATGCAGACTATGAAGAATTGTAGTATGGCATATGTGTATGTGTATAGTGGTTACTTACTGAGTACCAGCTTGGTTGAGAGACCTCCACCCAGGCCGTGCTGAAGGTAATGAGAGGCAGACACCCAGAGAGAACAACGGAGTGGATCTATCTGGGGAGCCAACAGCCTGAGAGCTGCAGAGGCTGACTGTATTCCAGGCTGAAGGCCCCAAGGAGATGCTCACTCAACTATTGATTTTCTCTTAACAGGTGGTTCTTACTAATAAACAGGTGTTCTGTATTTACTCATAATGCAAAAATCTACCAAGTAGGCAGCTGTTAGCCACTTACCACTAATTACAAACTAAAAGGTATTCTCCACAATGGAGCCACAGGGGCAAGGTAAACTTAATGTTTCTCAACAGTTACTGGCACACGAGAAGGAGGTGAGTGGGTAATTTTCTTCCTTATTGTCAACTTCAAAGCAGGGAAAAGTATTTGATGACCATTACCCTTTTTTTACTAGAGAAAAATTTAAAAAATATACTTTTTAAAAGTACAGGGTACTATATTCTTTATGATTTTAAACATGTAATTTCTAGTACTGGTGTGATGGCTATTTTAAAATTATTTCTTGTGGTTTTCAAATTACCTACGTGTATATATCCCCCTTTTACTATAAATGTTTTCCTGATTTAAAAATTAATATTCACCTATTTTTAAGCAATAAAAATAATATTGCTTTTATAGAGAATAAATAGACATCATCTTTAGTCTTCTTAATTCATGATCACTTCTGTTTGGTGAATGTTACACTTGACATCTACCTATAAGAATCACATTATTTTTATAATCAAAGTAAACAAAGGTAAGGAAGCAAATGTTGTGCCATTCTCTGGATGTACAAATAATAAATCTTGATGTATATCATTTATTTTCCAGTGAATATATCCAGATTCTTCCTTATACCATATTCTGTTCCTGGATAAGGGGTGAAGAGAGAGAAGAACTACTTACTTTATAGTAAGACAGAAAAGATAGGGCAGTGAAAACATGCTCTGCTAAATCTTAGGTAGATGACCTGACAGATAATCTCTTCATAATTCAGTCTGCGTCTTCTGTAAAAATAGCCCCTCACTCAGCTGGCAGCCTAGTTTGAGGATGAAATTTTAAATAAGGAAGCCATGAGTTATTTCCACTAAAACTTCTTCCTGTATTTTCTTCTAGCCCTAATATATTAAATAATTTTATTTCTTTAAACTATAAATTGAATAAAGAAAATAACTATCTTTAAATTTCTTGATTTTCTTTGGTCTCACCTATGTGGTACAATCTATGATTCTATTGCAGATTATTTATTATTAAAACATCTCATTAGAAGAAGATATGTAGCATTATAGATCCTGTGGTTTTTGTCTCAAGTTTGCAAAACACTAATCACATTGCTAAATCTTGTACAGGAAGCACCACAGACAGACTTAATTTGCTTTTTGTTTTTTTTTCTTTTAGAGCATTAAAGTGAAAACCTAACAAAGAGCTAAAATAAAAGTTTGTAGCTTCAGAAGAAGTCATATTAATTTTGGATAAAATGTATGCACTTAAAAATCACAGCAATCACATTCTTCTTTGAAAAAGTCATTTTTTAATTTAACATATAAGACAGGATGCTCATTTACCTTGACGTAAAATACACAGCTGATGCACCAGATAAGATAGAATTATACAAAAATACCAAAGCTCTGACCTTAAATCAGTGTACAGGATATGCCATACATAGGACATTCAATGCGCTTTTTTACTCACTCAGCTATTTCTAATTATATCAGATTAAATGACTGTTACTTGATTTCTTTAAAAAATGGATTTAAAGAAAGCATATAATAAATTACTAGAGTCAACAAAGGTTATGCTTCTTTGTTCTTGAATGCAATCAAAATATTTTCTTCTAATGAGTTTATCTAATAAAAGTCTTGTAGAAATGCACATTCCCTTAAGTTATTCATTTTAGTGAGTTTATTCCAAGGCAAAGAACAAATGAGCACTGAAATGTAGCTTTATGTTAGATCAGGCAGAACAGTTTTTTGGAGTGATGGGTGTTTCAGGTAGTTCTTGTATGCAGTATTTTTCTTGCTAACAAAATGAATACAATTCTTCACCCTGTCCATTAACAACTTTACAGTCTCACAGTAGTAATACACAGTTTGCCATTCTCCTTACAGGCCAATGTTTCCTCATAAGGAATGCAGAGCATCTCTTGCATCTTGAATAACAGCAGGCGGTATCAGAAAGAAAACAGTAACTGTTGAGTTCTCCTGTGTAAAATGGTTCTAGAGTGAAGAGGGTCTGAGATGTTGCTGCATTAAGTGATTAGACCCAAAGTGTGTTAAATTCCAGGAAATTAGCCTTCGTTAATCTACAGATAAGAATATACTTTTGCTCTTATTTAATCTACAATTTACTTATGCAAAATACATGTGTTAGTATTGTGGGCAGGGTATATGGGGTCTGAGTGCACTCAAAGTGATTTGAGGAGTAAGGATGTAGTCATAAAAGAGAAATAGTTTCATTATCTCCCACTCCCTCATCCCCATTTTTTCCCTGTCTCTCAAGGTGCAAAATGCTGCAGCAGCATGACAGAAAGATTGTCTCTTGGCACGGGACCTAAGTGTGGTGGCCCACTTCTGCTCAGATACTCTGTAGAGGAAAGAGACAATTACGTTGGCTCACTGCTTCCCACTAATCTCTCTCCACCTCTTCAAAAACAACGATGAGGACAAGTAATGCAACGGAGGGATTTTTCAAGAGCACAACTGGCTTTCACTGTGGTGTCATCTGGAAGATTTATTTTCAAAAATTTGTCCCCAGTCTAAAGGCTTAGATCAAACTGGGAAACAAAACAATTAAATATTGGATCTCAGTCTATTGCAAAAGAGTTCCTACAATTCCACACTTTGTCTTTTTTCATAAAGATATGACTTGAAATATGTAAAAGCCAAATGTAATCATAGTTATGAATGTCGCTGGTCCCTAGTCTATTGCCAAGATTTACATGGTGTGTCAGATAATTTAAGGATCTCTTGAGTGTCTGCTCCCCAACAAAGATAACATGCCACCACCTGAGGCCCTGCTATGGGCACAAGGCAGAGAATGGCCTTGCTGAGGAAGCCCCAAATCAAAACAAAATGTCCCCAATGTGCAGCTGAGAAGAGAAACCAACCGAAAGGCAGAAGGAAGAGAGATCCTGCAAAATGGCTCTGGCTCCTACTGCTCAGTCTCATAGCACTGAAATTCTCCAGCCTGTGGGAGGAGGAAAATGCTAGGAAGTCTTGTATAAAGTTTGAAATTCAATAGCTACTGGGGAAAGCTTTTGCTATAAGTACAGTAGAGAAAGGAAAAAACTGATCTCAAAGCAAGGAGTCCAAAGTTAGGAGTGATGAGTCGCCCTTGCGTATTTATTGGTATGGTAAAAGTTCAACAAGAAGCATTCCTGGGTGCCTGATGTAAGGTGTAGATCTTGGGGCATAAGAACAGTAGTGGATTCAAGGGTTAAGCTTAGATCCTTTATGATGGAAGAAGGATCCATTCCCATTAATTAGGAACTGGACTTCCTAGGTGCCAGATGTTGTAGGGGACAACAGCGCCAGGGCTTAAGAGACTCCAGATGCTACTTCACATTTTCCTCGAGGTTAATGATTAAAGGCCGTTACTTTGAATTTCTAAATTTAAGATTAAATTTTAACTTGAGGATCAAAGATGCTGATTTGTTTATCAGATTACAGTGTTACAGTTTAACCCTGTTTTTCTTATTCTACCTAAGAGTGTTGTACAACAGTGCTTCTGTTTAGAAACAGCAGTATTTAGCCTTTTGTAATGTGCTTTGGGTTTCCTTTCACTGCAGTTAACAGAATTAACACCTGGTGGTGGTTTCAGAATTTCTGGGTGAGTGTGGTTGAGAATTAGCAGTCTGATTGGAAGCCCGGAGGACCCACCTTAAAGCTATTTGCATTTAAAAGCCTGCTGTTTATAATTAAACTGTACATACTGGTTATAAAATACAGCACCCACTTGAGGATTTATAAGGCCCTACTTTTCATTTTTTAGATGATTTCCATGGGTGAGGTTGGTGATCGTAGGGTGTTTGGAGAGCCATTGAAGCGCTAAATACTGCTAGCTTCCCCAGGCACAGTTGCTGACAGTGTCCCGTAACAGTTTGCAAGTGTCTTAAAGATGCCCCAGCTCGGAAGTACGTTCTGCTCTGTCCCTCCTCCGTTATACTATGTGAACCCTTTAGAGTACCACTGCAGAATCAAACACTGAAATCCTGTAGAAATGATTGAGTTACTGAAGCGGGTACTCTGAGTAAATGCTTTAACAGATTTTTCTCCAGTAGTTTTGAAAGTCTCCCGTGGGGGAGAAAACTGGTAAAGGAGGGCCTGAGAGGTGTTGGAAGAAATGAAGAGTACATAGGATGCTATTTTGAAAAACTGATTTGTCAGAAGCCACTTTATTTGAACAATACTATGACTGCACCTGGCACCTGAGACAGGCTCTGGACTCGTTTCTCAATATTGTGCAAGACAGTCAACTCACATGGAGTAGATGACAGCATGTTGGACAAAGACATTCCCCCGTGGGAAGGCATACTCCACGGAACCAGCAGGGCCACCATTCACAGTGTGCCAGCTGTGGCCTTGGAGAGAACGCGGGCAGGGCTTCCACAGCCTCTTCTATACCAGCTTTACTCCACTGATCACCGACATTGACACTTTTTTCTTTTGGTGCAAATATTTCCATTTTCCAATTGAGCCTAGACTTTCAGTTTATAAAAGGAAAAGAGAACATCTATAGATATAAATATCTGCATGTGAGTGAATGTGTGTGTGTATATATATATGTACATATGCATTATACTAAAATTATTATGGTTGCAGAAGCATCACATTTTGTAAAAATATCTCCGTACTACAAGCCTCTTTTCAAGCACATTTACGACACAGAAAATATTCAGAGAATAACTTGCCCATGAATCTAGTGCTTAGAGAAAAATAGTTTGACAAATTGGATCAATGAAGTTGAAGCCGTATCATAGAAGGTAAAAATATTTACAAAGTATCACCTTTTGTAATGTGTCTCGCAGGATTATAGATTCCTTGGGAATATGAGACAATTTTTTTGTGGCTGCTATGTAGGTCTGATTTTCAATGTGGATCACCCTTTATATTTTCCTGCTTTCAACTCCTTCCTTCCTGCAAGTTCATAACATTTTATTAATATCAAAGGAAGGTTATAATTTTGGAAATCGAAATTAAAGAATGGGTGCTGTGTAGCATTATGTCTACTGGGCTCCATCTATCATGTAATCTAAGTGGTGTACTGAAGTCAGCTTGTACTGGTTGCTAAGAGCTGACAGGTACATTTACAGAAATTCTGCAAGCTAATTAGGGTCACGTTGGTAGTTTGAAAATGGAGAGAGAATATTTAGACCATAGAAATTGGCAAATAATACAAATCAGAGACTGTTTTTTGTTTTTCCCTTCTGGACAGTATGTTGTTAAATAATTTACCAATATATCATCGTAGTTTGGTCAGAAAAGAGACTGCATACATGGTTCAGTTTGCAATGGAAGGAATAATCATTTATTTAGAACATCAGTTAGAGAAAAAGAAAGTTTTTGGCAATTTAGCCAATAAGTTTATAAATAGTCTTAAATATCACCTGTTTTTCTAATTAAATGTTTTAAAAGTTAATGATAGAGTCTAGTATATTTCTTAATCATTAAGATTTGTACAAAGCTATTTTGAAATATATCATTTCAAAAATACCATTTGTACAAAGCTATTCTGAAACATCTGTTGACTTATTTTTTTTAATCAAATGCTTTGTATTTGTTTTTTAGATAACTGCAGAACTATAAGTTAAACCTAAATATTAATAAAAATGAAACAATATGAAAAGTGAATTAATCAAACTTGTCTTGCATATATAGCTTTTGTGTTTATTTTCTGTAAACTCTGTTATTTGGTGTTATCGAGGTATTTTGTATTAAATTTATGTGTGTACATGTGTCTGCATATGCACACGCACACACACAAACCTCAACTAGTTATAATATTAGAGAAATGGGATTTCTGGTTTATGAAATATTTTACTTAATAACCAGGAATGACTTATGTTAAAAATTGTGCCAGGCTTATACGTGCCTATTTGATCTGGCCCACAGCTCTTCCTCTCTTTTCTAAAAACTTCAAAATGCCCTCATTTTTATTTTTTCCCTTTCAGTTAACAATGTATTTAGTTGAAAAGTACACACTCATGGTTCAGTAAATGGGCTTTGTCTAGCAGTCACAGATGCAGAGTATGAATTTCAATGGATCTGTTAGCTTTACTTCTAAGATCTTCTTGAGATCAGAGCAGGGCTTCTAGGCAGGCTGAGCACTGGAGGTGTACAATGTGGTAACTCTGAATAAGAGAAACCCTGAGTTTTATTGGGCAAAGAAAGAACAAGTGGAAGGTATGATTTCTGAACCTGGATATAGCAAAAATGAAGGAAATTCCAAAAGCACGTATTTCTGAATAATGACAGGCCAGCAAGAGGACACCAAATCTCTAGAAAGATAGATTCTTTCTTCCAGCTACTGATGGCTTTGGCATCCCACGGTCACATCCCTTCCTTTGTGATCTTAGATGTAGATGTGGAGAGTCCAGAGGTAGGCTGACTCTGAGTCTTCAGCTAATTCTTTGGAAATTAGTTTGAAAAAAGATTAAATTTATGTCATTTAATTTCTATGTGGATTTGTTCCTTTGTGAACAAAGCAGAGCCCAGGAGTTTCTGGATAAATACAGGTTCTGGTCTTGTTACAGGTGCTGGTAAATCAGGTGGAGAAATGAAGTTGTTGCAGAAATGTGAGCAAACTTTACAGCAGTAGTTCACACATGCAGCTACTATACATTCATTCATTGCTGTTTTCCTAAGAAACAGAGCAACCTAGGAGTTTATGCTACAGTAGATTCCAATGAACCGTAATGACTACTTCAAGAACAAAGAAGTACATACAAAGGTGTGATATCTTTCTATTGGTTTGAGCTTTCAAATCTGAAATTCTTTAAAATACATTTCTGGGATTCTATTTAAATATTGATGCACCACACTTAAAAAGCAGTGACTTCTTGGTAAAATGTAATACTGAAAGGGAATACTGTCTTTTCATAAAAATAAGAAATGTGATTGGAAATCAAATATCCTTTACAAAATTAAAAATAAGCACACTCTCACAGCTTGGGGGTTTGAATGAACCCTGTACCAAGGAGTTGAGACAACTCCTTCTTTGGGTCACATACTGGAACGCTTAGCATTCAAAAGCTGCTCAGCAAAGATAATTTCAGCATTTCAGTGGCATCTTTCTCTGCTGCCATGTTTCATTCAGAAGCTATTTTAGCATATCCCCCATACATGGCTTTTCATCACAAGTCACTGTGATGCCACACAAAACTGCTTTAAGTGTTTTTTCAGTATAAAAGAGTTTGGCATTTAGAGCTCAATATCAAAATTAAGCATGTTTTGTAAAAGCTTAATTTAACTCATTCAGCATACTTGTTTTTAAATGAGTCTATCCTGATTTTCTATCCTAGATAAAACTTCAGCTCAAGTGCAGTACTTTCCAATCACCTTGAGGAAAAAAAAACTTTTCAGGTATAGAACCCAATGCAAAGATGTTCAATGTATTCTTTGTGACTTAATTTTCAGTCCATATTGCATATGATTCTACCAAAGGAAAATTTTCTCATTTGAACTGGGGGAAATTATCTTTTTCAGTTAATTCCTTTCTTGGCATTTACAAGCGCTGACTGACATGCTGAACATGAATATCCACCAGGAATCAAGGGGTAAAGCTTAATTTAAATTGTTTTGAAAGTAAATGTTTCCATGATCATAAAAATCTTTTTATATATTCCTTAAATACTTTGGATGGTGATTTAATACATAAACATATTTGTACAGGTTTTTAAAAAATACTTTGCAATTTTGCTTACTCAACAAAAATGAGTAATTATTTAAAATATTTTTTATCATTTTATAAAATATGTCTTTTTGGTATTGTTTTTGGATAATGCATGACCTGTCATTTTCCAAGTAATTACTCCCTGATGGATTACATAGTTATGTAACTATGTCATGAATTATACTTATACATTTCTTGTCACATATTTGAGGCAAACCTGAGGATAGATCATCGAATAATTGTTATTATTTTCTTTTGAAAAATATTTCATTTCTCCATTTTCTTTTTCAGTGGTCTTTTGAAGAATCCAATCTGTTGAGAAAATACAAAACATAACACAATTAACTATTTTAATTTAGGTAATAAATATTAATCCTTTTGGATAGAATTAAATTTAATAATATGTTGGCAGTGCTGGGCATGCAACTAATACAATTAAGAAATATTTTCTCATTGAAGTATTAATATTCAAGTCAAAATATGACATTTATTAAATTGCTGGGTTTTTTTTTTTTTTGAGACTGAATCTCGTTCTGTTGCCAGGCTGAAGTGCAGTGGCACAATCTCAGCTCACTGCAACCTCTGCCTCCTAGGTTCAAGTGATTCTCCTGCCTCAGCTTCCCAAGTAGCTAGGACTACAGGCATGCACCACCACAACCAGCTAATTTTTGTAATTTTAGTAGAGATGGGGTTTCACCATGTTGTCCAGAATGGTCTTGATCTCTTGATCTTGTGATCTGCCCATCTCAGCCTCCCAAAGTGTGGAGATTACAGACGTGAACCACCATGCCCGGCTGCTGTTTCATTTTTAACATTTTCATTGGTTAAACATACCATGACCTCTAGTAAAATATAGTATACACATTGAATTAAAAGTTTCTGGGAAAATATTTTGGGAGACAAACAAACTGCTATTAGCTAGCATTGTCTCTACTTTGCCATCATCTTTTTTTTTCCAGGGCTGTGGCAAGAAATTTCCGTCAAATGATCGATGACTATAAGTTGAGGTCATTAGAGATGGCAAGGAATCTGACAGGTATATATCATGGCTAGGGCGTTAGGGAGATTTCTGAGTTGTCTGTATTAACTTAAAATGCATCAGGACATCTGCTTATATAGATCTGATATGAAAAGCCTCTTGAAAACACACTATATCATTTGGAAATAAAAACTAAAGTCATTGACCATAAGAAAAATTTCATACTGTGGTGAATGGTGAGTGATATTTCATTATGCTTTGCAATTTGAGACATTATAAAAAGTTGTAAGTGCTGCAATTGTTTCCTATTCTATAGAATACCAAAACTAAGTATGGGGAATAGAAGGGATCTTTGCAATTATCTAACCTGAAATGCTTATGTTTAAAAAAAGAAAATTAAGGGTCATAGATGAGTTATTTTTCAAATTTGTATATGTTTTTAAATTTGAGAGAGGGCCATCATAGATCAAGCAAAAGCAATGAGTTAATTCTTTGAAAGTGTGGTACCTCTATATCATTTTAATCATGAAATTATGGCAAATTATGCCAAGAAACTATATATTTATAAAATAATTATTAAACAATTGAGGGCTTAGAGAGGATTAACCCTCAAAAATGTACACTTTTAAGTTAGAAGCTTTTTATTCAGGGCTTATGCCTTCTTTCATGACATCTCTAGTTGGTGGTAGATGAGGGAAACATGGTAACAGAACAAATACACAGGGAAACAATAATAAGTTTGTCTTCCCCAAATGCCAGCTCTCCTACATGTCTCAGGCTTGTTTTCTGTGAGCCAACTGTAAAAGTCTCAGATTCACAAACCATTAGGCTTAAGCTTTAGGATTAATATATACATCACCAGGTGAGGAACTTCAGGCATCATTATGATATCAAGTTAGGAGAGAGCAATGTTCTGAGTCTCTCATGGCTCCACATGGGCTGATGTCATTCCACTCTATTGGATATTCTGGCCTGGCTGGGCATCTCCCCCAACATGCGGCACCATATTTCAGGACAAGTTTCTCCACCCATTTACACCTATGTCCCCTACAAGACTCCTCCCATCAATCATGAAGTGTATTAACCGCTACTAACACTTTGTCAGGCTTTAATTTTTGCCATGAGTACGATGAAGACAAGTGTCTTTTGAAGACTGTGTCTTTTGAAACTGAATCTCTGCTCTAAGAGAAATTTTTGGCCTGCCTCTTACACAGAGACTCAGACTTGGGAGCTCCAGTGAACCTCCAAAGTGGTGGGATTCAGGAAAGGAAGAAAGAAGGGATAGTCGTCAGGTGTCTGATTCAGATCTACTTAGTATAAAAAAAATGTCTGGGAATAACAGTAGCCCTTCTGAGCCTACTGCAACTGAACTCATGCTTCAGGGAGCTTCCAACGGAACTTTAAAGTAGGGGGAAGTGGGATTAGCCTTCTTAATATAACTGAACTACTGAAAGTCTGAATCCAACCAGGGACCCTCATTCTAAAACCAAAGACAGTATTTTGTATTTCAGAGAGTTCATGACCCTCTCAAACAAAACCCAACTCCTGGAGCTCCAGAGTAAAGAGCCCAGCCCTACAGCCTGCAGCAGTGGGATACATTGGAAAAAGAATGAGCTCTGTAGGTCATTGCTTGAATCCAGTCATTTACTAGCTAGTAATCGTGGGAGAGTTACTTTACCTCCCTTCACTTTAATGCCCTCAGGTGTAAAATGTAGTTAAAATACTTGGCCTAAAAGATTGTCGCGAGGACACCAGAGTGAATGGAAGGAAGAGAGAACACATAGTGATAACAGTCAGCAGTTTTGGCACAGAATTCAGATCCTTACTCTGAATCTTACTATGTGTCTTTGGGAAATATACTTAAATTTTATGTTCCTCATTTATAAGAGGAGGTTCATAAGACCTCATAAGGTTGATATGAGTATTAAGTGGGAATGCTTAAAGCAGAAGTGTTTAAAACTGTTCCCGGCACATAGTAAGCATTCAGTAAGAGCTAGTTTCTTCTCTTTTACGTTGGAATCACAGTTCTGATTGCTGGGGCTTCCAATGAAGTGGCTGATAACTATTTCTACTGGGTAAGACAGCCCAAAGTATTTGTCAAATGACCTGCTTTGGGGCCTACAGTAATAATAACCTAAGAAGCTGTCCAAATGTATCAACACATCATTATCTGGAAGAAACAATGCATTCATTTTTACATTTATGCTTTTTTAGACTAGTGACTGAAAAATAGGTGACTGAAATTTCTATTTTTCTGAAACAGAGGAACAAGGCCAGAAAGAACCTATCCAAATATCAGCTCTGGCTTTTCTCTTCTCTTGTCAGTGATGTCCTAAAACCATACGGGTAAGTGCAGTGCTCAGAATAGAAGACTGCTGAAAAAAATCAACAGTAACACTCTCTATTAGAGGTGCATATAAATGAAGAAATCACTTCCTATATTTCAAGTACAACATTGACACTAGTAAGCCAGGCCTTGGGTACCACAGTGTGGCAAAGCTAGGTATTGCAGAAAGAACACATCCCTTATAAAGTAGAAGGAAGAGCTGGACATTGGATATGGTGGAGAATTTTGTGTTGGGAACTTTGCTGGAGAAATGCCATGGATTCTATTTACTGAATTGAATGCCACTGACCTACATCTGACTGTTCGCTGTCTCCTCTGAGAGTAAGCCCCTCAAAAGAAGAAGTGAGCCACAGGAGAGTAAGAAAGGATTGAAACAGTTGGTGTTTCAATGGGAGAGAAACTTGCTATTTAAATGCTCTGATTAAATAATTATGTTGCTCAGGTAATAGAACACTTAATATGTAGCCACAACCTACATTTTTAACATAGTTTAACTATTTAACAAAATAATAGATAAGACATAGAGAGATATTATGCTAGAATAAATGCCTATTTGATATTTAATTGGAAAAACATTAAATTTAATTGTTTATGAGATGTTATTCTGTATTCAGCTTAACCTAAAAGCTGTTATCTCAGTTCTGCTTAATGCGAAAATTGTACAGCTACTAAGAGTTTTTAAAATCATCCCTATTTCAGCCTAAGCAAAACATCTACATAAATATCCAGAGTTACTTGACACAAAATAGGTGGTTACTCACTTTCTCCATAGAATTTGAAATAGGAGTCTGTGAAACTTCGAGATCTCCCCTATATCAGCTTATCCCTTATCCTTCCCTCAGGTACACAATTTATTATATAAAATGTGCCATGTCTGTTTAAACATTAAATAATTTTATGATATTTAAGACACATAGAGATGTGTGATTAAAACAAGGCTAATTTTAACCGTGAATCTACTGCTTATATATCCTTAAATTGACATAGGCATTCATTCTTTTCTTTTTCTATAAAAGACAGTTTTCATTGTTCTCTGTTTATAAAAGAAATACATACTTCTTATAAAATTTTAATTGTTACAGACATATGAAAGTCCCCTATCATCCTAAACTCTAGAAAGATACTTTTGTGATTTTTGAATATGCCTAACCCAAAATAAGTTTTTTTTTGCCTTTATAAAAATTGGATCAAGTTGTGTGTGGTGTTTGAAATATGAGTTTTTCTTTTTTCTTTTTCTTAGTCATCATTTCAACATTTGTTTCATTGCTGCAGTAATACTATATGACATAGTCTGAATATATGATAGTTTATTTCTCCAGTTTGCTGTTGATGATTGAAGTAGAAAGTCAAAGGAATTTTTGTGCTTACCTTCCACAGTGCTAAAATGAGCAGCATTAACAGCAATAATCCAGCAAAAGCACTCAGCAGAATGACCCATAATGGCACTCTGCCTGGTAGCCCATCTTTGGATATTTGAATAGCAAGCTGAAAATCATTAAACAAGATTGTTAACATAATAAACACCTATCAGAACTCCTGGAACACTGAGTTCTTGTAGGCTACAGTTCTGTATCAGTGCATTTATCTTGTTACTATATACAGAGAAAACATTAAGTTTATATTAGAAAATGTCCTTTATATATAGTTTAAATCTCTGTGTCAAATTTATTACTACCAAAAGGTATTTATAATCTTATCCTTCAGAAATTTATACATAAAGAGTTAAATGTCAATGAATCAGAATGCTCAAGGATAGGAGTGAATTTCTGTTTAACTCAGGGAGAACCAAAGTATTATGTGTGTTAAAGATTAATTAGTAGACTACTGTATTATCATAACAGCATTAGTTTAGGCTGAAATGTTGCAGTTCCTTGTCATAAAAACCTAAGGAGTTCCTCTTATTTTATTTCTAGTGTGCTTCATTTTTTGTTTATAAATTGAAAATGTAATTATCATATAATAAAATGCATAAATGTCAAGCGTACGGATAAGTGAATGTTTGCATATATATTCACTCCCAATGTGATCTTCATTATATCACAATGTCTCTTCTACTTGACTTATCACTAGGTCCACATCTATAAATCAGGTCTTAAGTGATTTATAGCAAACCTGTAAAATGGACCACTTTCAGTGTTCCAGCTACTCGACCTCTCCCAGGGTGACACTCAAACCTCAATGAAACCTATCTGCTCTGTGTCCCATCCCCGGGATATCTGAGAAAATTTAGTTCAGGGTAGATATTAATGACTAATAATAGTTCAAACCCTGTATTTGCTCTTAACAGTAATCATTTCTCGATTTCTTTACTTAGAAGGAAGATTAGGGTAGAAAAAGAAGCTAACAGGGGAGAGATTTGTATATACATGATACTAATCAAAGCCTCTCAAATCATTCCAGGTAGGTCACAGAGCTGGCAAGAATGTAGACATACACAGTATCAGACCATTATGACAGTTTCATAAAACAAGACAAAACAAAACACAGAGGGGGTTTCACTGTTTTGCCCAGGCTGATCTGAAACTCCTGGGCTAAGGTGATCCTTCCACCTCAGTCTCCCTAGTAGCTGGGATGACAGACATGAGCCCCTATGCCCAGCAAGGCAGATTTTAAACACATGTAAAACAATTCCCTGAACTTACAGATATGGAAACTGGAATCTAGATAAGATCAGTGACTTTCCTCAGATCACACAATTACAAAATTGTCACTTTTAGTAATTTTATCAATATGGGTATAATTTTCCTTTAGGATAAATGTAGAATAAATATTTCCAGGGGAATTTTTAACTAATATTTAGGGGAAATAAAACTAATTATAAAATTTTAACACATATATTTAGGAATCAAATGCATTTTTCCAATATAAACCGTACTCAAATTTTTTAGGTTTTAGTGAAGTGTTGGCTATTCTGTGTAAGGAACAACTTTGAATTTTGCATGCTTATGCTAGGTGCTCTTTATGACATAAGTAAACATTATATGCATGTATTTTCCTTTTTCTTGAAAGGTGTATACTTATCAGAAGTCATTGGAATAATTTGAAATCAGCAATTTAAAAAGAATGTCTCAAAGTTAGGGAGCTTCCAAATTGAATTTTGTGATTCATGTGGTGCTGTTTATCTGCATAGGATATTTAAAGTCTCCCATGAGAAGAGGGAAGATCGTGCTGAAGTGCTTGCATGTGTAACAAGTACTTATTTTAATTTATTTTTTTAGAGATGAGGTCTTACTCTGTCATCTTGGCTTATTAATTTATAAAAAGGACAAGAGTGCAAGACTCAAACCTTTGTATTTTTACCAAGGACTGTAGCCTGAATTTGTATTAGGAAATACCATCTCATTTTTGTTTCAAATTCCTCCATGAAATTTGAAAGAAAACTTTAAAAAAGTACATGTATTCCTGTACATTATAAAGGCACTTTTCATAAAGAAGTTGTTTTTTGAGGTGGCTCCTCAGATGTCAGCTGCACTTTATAATGTCAGCTTTTAAGGAGAAAAGTTACAACTGCATCATTTGTTATCAAAGTGAAAGTAAAAACATCCATTTACTGTGATAGTTAAAAGTGATAAAGTCAAACATGGCATGTGAATTGTAAATATCATGATTTTCCCAGTTTCTTAGAAGGAAGCATAAGACTAAAATCATACTTGAAGCTAATGAAGTATAATTTGAAGCAAATAGTGTCTGTTACTTACCGAGAGCAATACCAGTCACTGCTTAAGAGACTATCAACAATTATAAAACATTATGTCACAAAATTCAGAGTGAAATGCATAATGTTTTCAAAACTCACTGTTGCACTTACCTCTCTTTTTTGATTGCTGCTACTTAAAACCAGTGATGTATTTTCACTCCGAAGTTCTCCCGTTATAGTAAGATTTAGGCTGGAAAAATATGACTGGAAAGCAAACAGGATTTGTTTTTAATACATTATGCTAATCAAAATGAGAGCTAGTCATGTTTGAGTAGGACAATTATAAAAGCTAAGATTTTTCTGAATGATTAAAAATTCTGGTTTTGTTAGCTTCCAAATGGAACTGGTAGTATCAAATAATAACCGTGCACACGTCCTCCATCCTTTGCCATGGAAAATTCTTACTTAGATCCTTGTTATGGAATGGAAAAAAGTTTTAAAAATATTTTCTATTGATTTATTATTAGAAACACATATCAAACTCTGCCTACCTTTAATGTAACAATACACGTACACTCTGGTGATGAAGTTTATCCAGGTACTTATTTAGGATTAAAAAATAAAATTGATGATCTGGGAGGACAAGATGGCTAACTAGACGTAGCCAGGAAGCACCACTCCCACTGAGAGAGCCCAAATTATCAAGTAGACCAAAATAATTTGGGCAGATCTGATCTCCAGGGAGAAAACACCAAGAGTGTGTGGATGGGCAACACAGATACTAAGGCTGAAGAGGGAGAAGCTGGGAACCCTGTGTAGGGTACCTGAATGCTTGGGCTACTTCCTGGCTGCAAAAGCCTCCTGGATAAGGAGAGAGGGAGGGGACTGAGGGACAGCTCATTCTCTCTGCAGATCTCTGGGATCTAAGCTGCAGGGTACCCACATCTCCCATGGATGTGTGAGCTGGCAGGTGGATTTTCCCAGGGAGTAGGTAGAGACAGGGCTTCAGCTAGCATGGAGTCCAGGAGCTTTTGTGAGCAAAGCACAGGCATAGGTGCCCATCCCTTCAGAGAGGCTCTAGCCCTAGGTGACTACAAGCCAGGAGAGAGTAGGCTTCCCTCATGGGACTGGGGCATATCTGTTCTGTAGGCTTTCCTGCCTGCCAGCCCCTCCTAGGGCCCCTGCCTAGCTGTTCCACAGAAACACGTGCACAGCACAGTCCTCTACTGCCCAGCCTGGGTGCTGCGCCCCACCTGAGTACTTTCACTATGATCTAGGAGCCCTTTGGATCCTCCAAAGCAACCAGAGCTCTACTCTGAGCTGCGAGATGTCCTGGAGACTCAGAGATGCCATGTCCAGCCCAGGAGTACCAAGCTGAGATATGTGGCTGACACTCAAGAGGGGGAGGAGCCCCCATCTCAGAGCACTGAGATGGGTAACACATGGACTCGTGGGCCAGCCCCAGGCCAGCGTGGGAGCAGGGAATGATTCCCTTCACAGGCCTGGTTCGGTAAAGGTGTCACCTATCTCTCAGCCATGGCCTCTGCCTGAGGGAGCCTGTGGCTCAGAAAACCTAAAAAAAGAAACATGGGTACAGTGCCAGTGATCAGAGTAGACCTCCCCCCACCCACTGCAGAGCACACTTGCAAAGATGAGCAAATACAAGAGTGGCTAGACTAAAAGCCTATCTACTGGCCATTGCTCTTAAGTATCCTCTACTGGATGACAACTCAAACTACAACCCAAAAATTATTTTGCTAATAAACATTCCTGTGAGAATTCACCACAAATAAAGATCCAGTACAGAGCCCTGGCCCTCTGAAATCATCCAGAAACAAACCCAACTGACTACACTCAACTTACACCACAGTTAAAGAACATCAGTTCCCAAGAAGAGAAAGAATCAGCACAATATCTCTAGCCAGAATGTCCTTTTACTTCCAATGAGCCCACTAGTTCCCCAGCAATGGTTCTGAACCAGACTGAAATGACTAAAGTGATAGATATAGAATTCAGAATCTAGATGGCAAGGAAGCTCACTAAAATTCAGAAGAAAGTTGAAACCCAATGCAAGAAATCCAGTAAGACAATCCAAGAGCTGAAAGATATACTAGCCATTTTAAGAAAGAAAATGCTGAAAGATATACTAGCCATTTTAAGAAAGAAAATGCCAGGCATCATAGTTCAGGAGTTCAAGATCAGCCAGGGCAACATAGTGAGACCACATCACTACAAAAAAATTGAAAAGAAAAGAATCCCCTCCTGTCAAAAAGGAAGAATAAAACTGAATTTCTTGGATAAAAATTTACTATAAGAATTTCATAATACAACTGGAAATATTAACAGTAGAATAGATCAAGCTGAGGAAAAAATCTCAGATCTTGAAGACTGGTTTTTTAAATTAACTCAGTTAGACAAAAATTAAAAAAATAAATTTTAAAAAATGAACAAAACCTCCAAGAAATATATTATTTACATAGTTTACAAAGAACAAACTTACAACTCATTGGCATTCCTGTGAGAGAAGAAAAGAAGGAAAGCAACTTGGAAAATATATTTGAGGATATAGTCCACAAAAATTATTCTAATCCTGCTAGAAGGCTGACATGCAAATTCCAGAAATATGGAGAACCCTAGCTAGATACTATACAAGATGGCCATCCCCATGGCACACAGTCATCAGATTCACAAAGGTCAATTCAGAAAACAAACAAACAAAACAAAAAAACAAGGCAGCTAGAAAGAAGGGTCAGGTCATGTACAAAGGTAACTCCATCAAGCTAGAGGCGGACCTCTCAGTAGAAACCTTACAAGCCAGAAAAGATTTAGGACTTATTTTCAGTAACCTTAAAGAAAAGAAATTCCACCAAGAATTTTATATCCTGCCAAACTAAGTTTCACAAGCAAAGAAGAAATAAATTCCTTCTCAGACAAGCAAATGGTGAGGGAATTTATTACAACTAGACAAGCCTTACAAGAGGTCTTTAAGGGAGTGTTAAATATGTACCCAAAAGAACACCTGTTAACACAA
Source organism: Cheracebus regulus (assembly GCA_963574635.1). NCBI lineage: Eukaryota > Metazoa > Chordata > Mammalia > Primates > Pitheciidae > Cheracebus > Cheracebus regulus. The sequence goes on along the minus strand of CAUYQU010014141.1, from coordinate 45,978 downwards.
AAACACACTTAAGCACATAGCCCACAGACACTAAAAAGCAACTACACAATCAAATCTACATAACAACTAGTTGACAACACAATGACAGGATCAAAATCTCATACATATATCAATACTAACCCTTGCCACTCTATGTATTTTAAGGGGGTGTTTAGTACTTTTAGCCAAAATCTCATACATATATCAATACTAACTCTTGCCACTCTATGTATTTTAAGGGGGTGTTTAGCCCTTAAAGGGCTAAAGTGGCAAGATAAGTAAAAAGTGGCAAGATAGATTGGCAAGATAAGTAAAAAGACAAGGCACAACCATATGCTGTCTTCAACTCATCTCACATTTAACAACATCCACAGGGTCAAAGTAAAGGGATGAAGAACAATCTACCATGCAAATGGAAAACAAAAATAGATAAATTCCTGGAAATCGGAAGATTAAACCAGAAGAACATGAAAACCTGAACAGACCAGTAAGAAGTTCTGAAACTGAATCAGTAATTTAAAAAACATATCAACCAAAAAAAAAAAAAAGCCCTGAACCAGATAGAGTCACAGCTGAATTCTAACAGATATACAAAGAAAAGCTGGTACCAAATAAAACTATTCCAAAAAATTGAAGAGGAGGGATTCCTCCCAAACTCATTATATGAAGCCAGCCTTCTCTTGGTACCAAAATTTAGCAGATACACAACAAAAAAAAAGAAAACATTAGGCCAATATCCCTGATGAACAGAGATACATTTTTTAAAAATACTGGCAAACTGAATTCAGCAGCATATCAAAAAAGTTAACACATCATAATCAAGTAGGTTTTATTCCTGGGATGTAAGGCTGGTTCAACACATGAAAATCAATAAATGTGATTCACCCCACAAACAGGATTAAATACACAAACCATATGATCATCTTATAGATGGAGAAAAAGCTTCTGATAAAATCCAATATCCCTTCATGATAAAAACCTTCAACAGACTAGGTGTCAAAGGAACATACCTCCAAATAGTTAGTCATCCATAACAAATCCAAGCCAACATCATACTGAATGGGCAAAAGCTGGAACCATTCCCCTTGGGAACTGGAATAAGACAAGGATGCCCACTCTTACCACTCCTATTCAACCTAGTACTATAAGTTCTAGCCAGAGCAATAAGGCAAGGTAAAGAAATAAAGACATCCAAATAGAAATAGAAGAAGTCAAGCTATCTTTTTCCACTGATAATATGATCCTATACCTAGAAAACCCTTAAGAGTCTGCTAGAATAACTCCTAGAATTCATAAGTGACTTTAGTAAAGTTTCAGAATATTAAATAGATATACAAAAATTAGTAGCATTTCTATACACCAATAATGTTCAAGCTGAGAGTCAAATACAGAACCCATTTACAAAAGCTACAAAAAGCATTGAAATACCCAGGAATACAGCTAATCTAGGAGGTAAAAGATCTCTAAAAGAAGACCTACAAAACACTGCTGCAAGAAATCAGAAACTAGACAAATAAAAGGAAAAACCTTTCATTTAATATCATTAAAATGGCCATACTGCCTAAAGCAATTTATAGATTCAACACTATTGCTATCAAAGTACCAACATCATTTTTCACAGAATTAGAAAAAACTATTCTAAAATTCATATGGATCCAAAAAAAAAAAGAGCACAGGTAAAAAGAAAAAGAACAAAGCCAGACCCATCATACTGCCTGACTTTGAACTCTACCATAAGGCTACAGTAACCAAAACAGTATCGTACTGGTACAGAAGAGCCACATGGACCAGTGGAACAGAATAGAGAATTTATAAATAAAGCCACACACCTACAACCATCTGATCTTTGAGAACGTCAACAAAAACAAGCCATAGAAGGATTCCCTAGTCAATAAATGGTGTTGGGATAACTGGTAGTCATACGCAGAAGAATGAAACTGAACCCCTAACTTTCACTATATACAAAATCTAACTCAACATACATTACAGATTTAAATATAAGACCATAAACTATAAAAATACTGCAAGAATACCTAGGAAATATCCTCCATGACATTAGTCTTGGCAAATAATTTTTGGCTAAGTCTCTAAAAGCAATTGAGACAAAAACAAAAATTGACAAATGGGATCTAATTAAACTAAAGAGCTTCTGCACAACAAAAGATACTATCAATAGAGTAAACAGATAACCTACAGAATGGGAGAAAAGATTTGCAAACTATGCATCTGACAAAGATCTAATATGTAGAATAAGGAACTTGAGCAAATCAGCAAGCAAACAACAAATAACCACATTAAATAACAAGCAAAGGACATGAATAGACACTCCTCCAAAGAAGACATACAGGGGGTCAAAAAACATATGAAAAAATGCTCATTATCACTAATCATTAGAGAAATGAAAACCAAAATGAGGTATCATTTTACTCAAGTCAGAATGGCTATTATTAAGAAGTCAAAAAATGACAGATAATGGTGTGGTGGTGGAGAAAAGGAAAAGCTTATACACTATTGGTGGGGATGTAAATTAGTTCAGTCAGTGGGAAGCAATTTGGAGATTTCTCAAACAACTTAAAACAGAACAACCATTCAACCCAGCAATCCCAGTACTGAGTATATATCCAAAATAAACTGTTTACCAAAAAGACACATGCCATCATATCTTCATTGCAGTGCTATTCACAAAAGCAAAGACATGGAATCAACATAGTTGCCCATCAGCAGTGGACTAGATAAAGAAAATATGGTACATATACACCATGGAACACTGTACAGCCATAAAAAAAAACAAAATCATGTCCTTTGCAGCTATATAAATGCAGATGGAGGCCATAATCCTAAGCGAATGCCACAGAAACAGAAAACCAAATACCACATGTTCTTACTTATAAGTGGGAGTTAAGCATTGGGTACTCATGGATATAAACATGGGAACAACAGGCACTGTGGACTACTTGGGGAAACTGACAAACTACCTGTTGGGTATTATGCCCACTACCTGAGCAATGGAATCTGTTCCCCAAACCTCAATATCATGCAAACATACCCCTGTTACAAACCTGTGCATCTAAACAAAAGTTGAATTTTAAAAATGAAATTGCCAATATCAACAGTTAATGACATAAAAATAGCAACTTATTATGATCAAATTCAAAAATGGCAATGTCATATGGTCAACCAAATACTTCCTGAGAAACAAATAATACAAAACACAGTAAAAAGTTTTAAAGTAGCTTATTGTCAGACAGATTTGGCTTAAAAAGGGATTAAAAATGTCTTCATATATACATATGTATTATAAAATTATATATATATATATATATATATAAAATACAAGTCTGATAAAACTCAGTAAGTCTGTGGTATATATTAGCTGTTTCCTTTGTTGGTGGGGTCAACTTTATAATTCTCTGTACATTTTAATTGTTGTACAGAAAATTGTTGCCACTTTATAATTCTCTGTACATTAACTGAGTTCCAAAGTATTAAGGTAAGCTTTGGTACCGGAAAGGTATTTATCTCTTAAGGTACAAAGAAAAAGGATAAGAGAGATTGAAAAAAGTATCTCTCTCTGGAAGGGACCTTGGTAATAACTTAGTTCTTAACAGACAGGGCAGATGAGACACACATAGCTGGTTAAGTAGAGCTGGGGCTTAGTCACATTCTCTTAGACTTCTAGTCTCACATTCTTTCCAAGGCACAGCAGCACTGTGCCTTGCATATTCTAAGTGGTAAACAAATATTTATTGATATTATTCATCAGTGCATAGAACAATGTAATTACTTACTTTTATAAAAGTTGGTTTCCACAAGATAAGTGAAACATTCACTTGGCTCATGTCAGAAGGAGTGAGATTACACATGATGGTAGCAAATTTACATGTACTGCAGTCCTGTTTAAATGTCCAGAGATACATATCAGTATTCTTGCCATTGTATTAAATATACTATATTCAAATACTTCACATAGTTATTTCTAGATTGATATTAAATTTATTCATTTGGAAACCAAACATAAGAACAGCACTTGTCTTAATTTACCAGAATTGTGCCTTGTTTAAGATGGTCAGATGATGTAATCATTTTCTTTCCAGAGTTGATACTGAAAGGATCCTCAGAGATATGGGGTCTGCAGTTTGCATTCTAGAAATGAAAAGATTACATTTATTAGACAATGCCAGATAGCACAGGAAAAGATGACTTGGTGCAGTAGTGTGAAGAATCTGTGAATGACAGCCATTGCCATATATTAAAGATCCATTTTTGTAAGTGTGCTGTGTGGAAAAGGCTGTTACATACCAGCCATACATACATATATATCCACCCCAAGATGGATTGTTGCCATGACTGTAATGGAAACTAATGAGATTTTTATGGAAAAGAAAGAATGCTAATAGAACGTACTATTACATGATGAATATATTCATTAATTTATTACTTTAATCAAAGATAAGCTTTTAGATTCCATATGACAGAAGAGGAGAACATTTAAAACTCTGCTGATAAAAACAAAAACAACAGCCAGGCATGGTGGCTCATGCCTGTAATCCCAGCATTTTGGGAGGCTGAGGTGGGTAGAACACCTGAGGTCAGGAGTTCGAGACCAGCCTGGCTACATGGTGAAACCCCATCTCTACTAAAAATACAAAAATTAGCTAGGTGTGGTGGTGGGCGCCTGTAGTTCCAGCTATCTGGGAGGCTGAGGCAGGAGAATCACTTGAACATGGGGGGTGGAGGTTGCAGTGAAGCAAGATTGCGCCACTGCACTCCAGCCTGAGCAACAGAGAGTCCATCTCAAAAAAAAAACAAAAACAAAAACAAAAACAATAAAAATACTTGTTCAATATTACAGCTCGTGAAACAACTGAAAAGAGAGGGACCTTCATCTGTATTTATGCATTCATTCAATAATACTTTTGATTCCCTACACACCAAGGGTAAGACAGTCTACATGGGAGGAAGATGTAGGCAGACAGCCCTGTGAATGTTAACATATTATGTTAAAATGCTATGTTTATAAGATAGTTGGTTCTAGACTTAACCTAGTAAACCTTTTGCTTCCCCAGTACTCTCTATATCCTTGATAAATGATAATAAGATTAAAATTTTCTAAGTAGTATGAAAAGTACAATTTTTTTTCTCCTCTGAATTTTCACAAACCTGCTTTTGTGGATGAGAGGGAAATTCCAGAGGCTTATTTTTTCCTTGCCCTTAGGAAAACATTTAAGTGATCACAAGCCAACTAGCACTGTTGCTATTTCTTGATTTCTGAGAATACTTTTAAAAAATGCATGGACAGATTTTCAAATCCTGAAATCATGCACACATTAATTCAATACTTACGGTGATTTTTTGCTTTAAACACTAAACCATAATGAACTATCATAGAGTCTCATTCAATGCTACAAATATCAAGGGGGTGCCACATTGCTATTATTTGGGATGTGAGTATATGCAATTATACTATTTTGTATGCAATTATACTATTTTGTATGCAGCTGTGCGTGCTTAGACACAAATAAGATGACACTTTATAGAGTTGTTTGATTACCACATACCAAGGAAAAGTGAAACAAACATTTCAGGCACAAATCAACAATGTACTATCTAAAATCTACTCTAGTAGATTGAATATTGATCCCCCAAGAGATGCCTACATCCTCCTAGAACTAGTGAATGTGACTTTACTTGGCAATACGGTCTTTGCAGATGTAGTGATATTAAGCATCTCCAGATGAGATCACTCTAGATTTAGGGCGGACCCCAAATCTAATGATGAGTGTGCAGAAACACAGAGAAGGAGAACACACAGAAACACAGACAAGGCCAGGTGAAGACAGAGACAGAAACAGTTATGCTGCCACAAGCCAAGGAACACCAAGGGTTGCCGGCTATCACCGGAGGCTAGGAAAACAGCATGAAAAAGAGTCTCTCTCGGAGCCTCCAAAGGGAATTAACACTGTCAACACCTTGACTTCGGACTTCTGGACTCCAGAACTGTAAAAGAATAAACTGTTTTTTTAAGTCACTCGATTTGTGTTAATTTGTTACCGCAGCCCTAGGGAAAAATACTTCTATTATTATTTTTTGCTTTTAATTATCTAAATACCTCTGCATGTTACTTTGGTAAAACTGTTACAAGTGTCATGCAGAACAAAAGGCTTAAACGTAAAGTGGAGAAGATTACAGTAATGACAGAATTCCAAGGCACACATTACTTACATCAGAAGATGACAATCCAGTTGAGTACAGCACAGGATAACCATTTGATGTCATATTGGGGAATGAAATTGACAGCTTAAGTTCTGGCATTGGAAAATATCCACTTTTTCTTATCTACAAGAAAAAAAATAGAAATGTAATCCTTTCTTCCTCTTTTAAAAGAATTCTTTCTGTCTTATGTAACACTTCGTTTTCTAGCTGATGAAGTAAGTTGTGTAATATTTTGAATCCCCAAATGAGTGTAGATCCTTTATGGCACTGTACGGAGAATTGGCATAATTCTCTGAATAATGCCAGCAAGAAAATAAGGATACTTAATAGTTGGTAGCTGTATGTATCAGCTATAATCATATTGTTCCTCCATCCCTCATTCTCCTAATAGAACTAGGATTAATAGAAAATCAGAATTGGAAGTTTCTGTCTGTTATTATGTTCTTGTCACACTCATTTTTTATAAACATACAAGTCTGTTTGAAACTGGAAAGAAGGGAGACCATGGAACAATTTAGTGGATTTTTGGTTGCCTTAACCCACTTTGCAATAATTCCCTAAACTCAATCATTTCTAATCCTGGCTAGTTGGGATCTGCCACCACTATACAGGCAAACCAGACTCTCATCCGCTTCCCTTCATAATTCTACCCCCAGCTGGGGCTCTTGTGCCACTGACTGTTGATAATTTGGTCTGATGAGAGTCAGATTAACTTTCATCTCAGTCTTCATTTGTTTTTATCCACTAACTCAAAATTTCCATTTAGTATCATGTTCTGCTACCAGTAGTGAGTGTAGCTCAGAGGGAAAGGTGGGCAGGATGAAGTTCAACAGGAAACTGAACTCACTATGCAGAGGTCCTTGCCTGCTTAGAAGGTGCAACCGAACTGGGGCAACCGGGGGCAGTGGTCCCCTTCCCACCGCTGACGCATGACCTGCAGGCCCGAAGCCTATGGCAACTCTGTGCAGCATCTTTAGCTGGGTAGGGAACTCCTTGATCTACACAGACAGATGCAAGGAAAGCCAGTGATCTACCCAGCTGAGCCTTCCAGACTGAAAGCTCCTCAGATCTGAAGCAATTTCCTGGGTTGCTAAATATGAAATCAATCCAGAATTCCAGGATTAAAGGAATTCTGGAGGTTCCTGACCAGCTGTGCCTGGACCCTTAAACATGCTCCTTAACTCTGATTTCCAGTTGAATTCTATTTTCTGATATTAAGTCAGAAATCCCGTGTGCTGTAATTATTTTTTCTGATTAGAAAATGTTCCTTGTATAAACATGGGAAAATACTGAAAATAAACAGAAAATAAAAGTTTCCTATACTTGTTAACATTTTAGTATATGTTACCCGTCCTTACTATTTGCATAAATGCATATATATAAAATTTGTATCATAATAAAATACAAAGTTTTTTTTCCTGTCTGTAAAATGTATTATGCTATGGCATTTTCCCATAAACATATAGGTTTACTGAGAATATGACAGTTCACAGCTAAATAATAACCACAATATCAATATTGTTGACTATGTGCCACACACTCTGCTAATCTTCTTATATGTATTATTGCCTTTAGCCCTGTTAACAACTTTAGGTGCTAGATCCTCTTATTATCTCTCTTATCTATGAGGTAAGAAGGTTAGAATAAGAATAAAGAACTTCCAAGATTACAGAGCTAGTAAACAGCAGCAGTATGGTTTCTTACTCCAAAATGTTCCTAACACAAAGTCTCTCCATTGAATATATGATAATCTCTTCACTGAATATATAAAAATTCATTTAAGTAATTTCATTGTGTTAAGTGTTTAGATTGTGCCCAGGTTTTAATTTTTAAACTATTATAAATAATATTATTAAGAACATTCCTGAAATCTTTGTTTCTATCACCAAAAATTTCCTAGGGAAAATTCCTAGCAGAAGATTTACTGGGTTTCACCTGAAAAAAAGTTCTTTTAAAAAATTCCATTATTCCAATTCTAGAATTTACTTCAGCAAAATAATCAGAGATACAAAGATTTATGCTCAGGAATATTCTTAGCAATAAAATTTATATCAACACTTGTATAAAAGAGAGTACCTATTTCAAATCTGGACTCTAATAAGTTACAATATCTAAAGATCTACAAAATTCAAAGTCTTTTTTTTTTTTTTTTTGCTTAATTTTCTAGTTCAGGGAGAGTGAATGGGGCTGGAGAAATCTGATAGCCTGAATTTCAAAAATCTAACCTAAAATCCAGTAGAGTGATTGGCATTTATGCTAATTTTCAGGGTATAGTTTGTCATAGGAATTCTAGCAAAGAGTACAAATTTAAAAAAATGGAATCAATCTTGGGAGTATACATTTATTTATACTGTGGGAGATAATTTGTTTGTTGTTGGCAATTTCCAAAGGGATTGAGATTATCTTCATTTATAATTATATTGCATTATTTCATACTTTTGAATACATATTTAAATCTATTATTTGAATTGCGTTCTCTTTTTTCCTTGAGTAATTTTAACTTATGTTGAGGCCGTGTCCGTAACTAGGTATTACCTAAAATGAAATTCCATGCTTGTTTTCTATAGTGGTTAGAAAGAATTTGTTATGAAGGCTTTAAAAAGAAAAAGAAATGTAACAGGAAACATCACTTAAGGAGGTGGTAGGGCCAACATGAGTAATTTACAGTACAATGCATGTGAAAAGTAACAATGAGGGGAATGTGATACATATTTGTTTAATAAAAAAATTACCAAGACAATGGTGATAAAAAATTTCCTAAATAGTCATAATTAATGAAAAGGTGCTTTTCTCAGTCAAACTGAAAAAATAATGTAAGTAAAGCCTACAGGTTTATATGTAGCATCTATCTAGTTTCAAAGTTTATATTTTTTCTAGAAAGTCATTCTAATGGTATCTTATTTTGAGGAAATTAGAGACTTAGATCTCTAAATTGATTTAAAAATATAATTATCACCAATTTAAATTTTTAGTAAAATTATGAAAATATAAATTGAAAATTATATTTATAAATATTATATATTTATAATTTTATTTATATTTATGAAATCATAAAGAAAAAGATGCTGGAATTTAGAGATTAAACACTGAAGCAACATATTTTTATGCATCTGTTAATTATTTAATTTATACATTTACAAATATCTCCTTTGGAATACCATTTTAGAGGTGATCTCTTACCAAGTAGAAGATATTAATTTCATTTCCAATGTCCTCAGTAGAATTAATAACTTCAGGGACTGTCTCATTGGCAGCAATTGAAATGTGGTATTCACTGGCAGAGCTTAAAAGAATTAATTAGAAGAAGAAAAATAAAACACAATGAAGTTTAGCTTTTATTTGGCCTCATTCTTTTCTTTCTCCATATTATGTAATTCCACAAAAATACCTGTAGGGACTTCAAATCAAAGAGGTGTTCATTTATCTTCAAACCTAAAATTAAATCTTTGAGGAGAGTAAGAAGGATTATATAATTTAGTTCAATAGTCACTGATGCTTATTTAACCCTAAAATGCTATCATATGAGTTTTAAAAGTTAAAATTTCATTGTTAACAAGTGAAAATTTTCCATAAATTCACTAATACCATTTATATCTAGTGAATAATAAAGATAAAATGTGGTAATTTTTAGCGGTGCTGAATTCTAAACAGATTTAAAATTTTTCTCATTTCACAATTTAAGGTCCTATATTTGTTGCTAAACTTAAAAGTTCAGTCTTCTCTATACAGCTTCATCATGTTCTTTGGATGAACTTGGTAGAGTAAAATAGCCTATTTTTAAGCAGCATTTCAGTCAAGGAAAGACAAAAAATATTTATAAATGTTTGCCAAAATTTGATTTTAAATAAATGGAAAACTCTTGGGAGAAAAGTCAGTGCACCAATAGAAGTAGACACAGAAAAATAGAAAATAACTGACAGAATTTAAAGGCTGAGAAATATTAGCAAAATCTACATGTATAACTATAATCATGCCATTCTTGTAGTCTCTCATTAGTAAAGAGAAAGTGCCATAGAGAATAAATTAATAAGCCAGAAGGAAGATATTGAATGTTCCCAATACAAAGAAAAATGTGTGAGATGACAGATATGCTAATTACCCTGTTTAATCGCTATGTTACATGCATCACAACATCTCCAAGCACTTCATAAATGTGTACAATTATTTTGTGTCAATTTAAAAAATTTTTTAAATTAAAAGAAAAAAAGAACATGTGAAATGATTTAAATTAACACTTCCTGAACATATAACCTGTAACATATAACCTCCTACCTGTAAATTAGCCTCTTTGAACCTCAATTTCTTCAATTGGAAAATGGAGATAGTTGTATTTGAACCATAGAGTTATCATGATTATCAGATAAGACAGAACACAAAGGTTCAATAAATGTTAGCCACTATTATTAAAACATTAATAAAATGATAAGACTTTTAGAATAAACTGACTTGCCACGGATTCTTATACTTTTGATATACATTGCATATGTTTATTTAACAAAAGCTTGGAGTTCTGCTTAAACAGGGGAAATTATAGACAGAAAGTTTGCCAACATGATTTGTGTTTGGATAGATAAGAGGTTCTTAAGAGAAAGAATGGTTTATGAATGGTGGAGGAAATAAACAGCTGTTATCAATGAGAAATGCTTTAATCTTGTGTGTCCAGATTGAGAACACTGATCGAATTCCACACTTTGAGAGTGGTGACCAAGAAATATGCTGGTGGCCTCTAAGAAAATATTGTGTTTTGTGAAAGACTTCTGGGTCTTCAACTTGCATTCAGGAGTTTAAGAAAGGAGAGTGAATGCAATCCGGTATCACTGACACCTAACATTTTGGGTTATTTAGTTCTCAAACATTAGGATGCATGAGAATTACCTGGAAGTCTCATTTAACCCCGTCCTCTGAGTTTCTGATTTAATAGGTTTTGGGTGGGGCCGGAGAATTTGCCTAACAAGTTTCCAGGTGGTTCTGATGCCCTTGGTCAGCCAGGGACCACACTTTGAGAACCACTGGGTTAATAGAAAAGCATCAATATAAAAATGCAGTTTTCTCCTACCTGTAAAACTGTAGTCCAACTTCATATTTTACCGGGATAGAAATGTTTACTACATTATCAGAAAGGGTTTCAGGAGGTTCTTCACTGTCACTAGAAAATACACAGCACATTCAGACAAACCATTAAAACATTGACTATTTAGAGACATTTCTAAGTGTTTGAAAAAGAAGCTTATTCTGGCAACTAAATAAAAGCACATAAGGGTAGAATTTCTTATTATTTTTTAAATTGGGATGAAGAAGGAGATCAGAGAAGATGGCTATGGTTAAAAGTTCCCAAGTTGATTCTGATGTGCAATTAGAGTTGAAAATCACACTGATTTATGTTTCTCAAAATTCTATGACAATAATGATAAGCATCCCTGGGTTTAATTGTTAAAATACAAAGATTACTGGGCTTCCCTTAGAAATGTGGATTTAGAGGTTCCAAGTTGGGACCCAGGAATTTGTGTTTTTAACACATATCTACCCAGGTGTTCTTATTTATCACAGATGAGGACTTAGAAAGGATAAGTGATCAGGGTCACACAGCTGAGAGTAAATCTAAAATCTTGTTTTCTTTAAGAATCTTTCCATACTAAGTACTTGATCATATTATTTGTTAAGCACTGATTTAGTCTCTTGATTTTGATTATCATTTTAATTATATATTATGTAAACACATGTATATATGTGTATACACACGTATACACATACATCTCATCCTTCCTTGTGATAGAAAGCATATACAAATGATATAATGAGTAATGAACATTGAATCTGGGGCCAAAGAATGGGATTGTTCTTGGACACTGATACACTTTGGTAAAATTACTTGTCTGTCTTTGCCTTGGTTTCTTCATCTATAAAATGTGGATAATAAATAATGATTAAATGAGTAATAAGTATAAAGTGCTTAAGACTGTGCCTAGGACATAGGAAATATTCAGTAAGTGTTAGCTTTCATTATTATTATCACACACACCCCTCCATCAGCTGACCAAGCACCTAGCATATTGTCTCACAGAATGGGCATAAGAGTACTTTTTAATGGTCCTGCTTATTCCAAAATGTATAAAGTGGCTCATAAGCAGAAGGACAGAGAGAGCAGCACACTGCCTTATAGGTATTATAGGTATTTGTGTGACTCAGCTTTTAGCACGAATGGTCCCCTTTTTTCTTATTCATTCCACACTGCAGCCTTCCTAGGTTAATCTTCATAAGCAGCAGCTCTGTACAGATGATTTTACCTCTCAAAAATTTTACTGTACACTCATATGTTCAATTAAGAAATAATACCTTGACTGGCATTCAGTACCTAGCATAATATGATAGAATGCACACTCCCTGTTTATTTTCATTGCTACTTTATTTATTCTTTATATTTCAGCTTATAATTTCCTTGATAAAGCTTCCTTGGGTTCCCATTGCCAAGTATATATTATTTCAGCTTCTATTAATTTTCTAACACAACTTTATATCTCTATAATAGATTGTTTTTATTCTATCCCAGGTTATAATAATAATACTATTCTCAATCCCCTACTGTAATACTTACCCTATGAGGAGTTTCATGCCCTTAGTAATTTTAATATTTCTTACAGTGACTAATTAAATATTTTGCCCATAATAGATGTCAAATAAATATTTGTTAAGTTGACTTGAATTAATCCATTAGTTCATTTCCCTAATTTATTTATTGGCTCTGTATCTATTTAGTGATTATAATATGGCAGGCACAGTGCTAGTCACTGTGAATAAAACAGTAAAAGAGACCATCTCACTGGAGATAGATCAGTGAATAATTACAATTAGAAGAAAGTTAGACCACTATTTCACTTCCTTACAGGCCCTTTGCTCTTATTAGTCTGTGTGTTCTATGATACCTTTCAGAAGCTCTGACTGATTTGAATAAAGTATATTAAACTACAAAAGGATATCATCAAATTTTAAGTCCATCTAATGATTCATTTGACCTTGACGGGCAGCCAGTGAAAGTTTTTATATTAGTAGAGCCAGTAACATTTTTATGAATTTCAATGCAATTTGGCGGATATAAATGATGTGTGATTATGGTATCTTCTATAACTCATAGAACCATTGATTTAACTAAGGTGAATTATTTCTATTAAATAAAAATTTATTTTGCTAATTATTCATAAGAGTGTTTTTGTGAAGCAAAGTGGTTAGTTGCCTTCCACTTCTACTGATCTCATACAACCTGGAAGAAACTGAGTTTATAGAGCAAAACATTCAAAATACACAGAAGAAGTGATATACATTCATATGCATACATTTATAAACATGTAAACCAACCTTGTTGCACTTAAATGAATGGTCACATTTTCCATGAGAAAGGAAGTGTTAAACTGAAACAATATTTTGAAAGTTACCTATAAAATAAAAATATGTCTTTAGTAACAGATAAGTAATTTTTTACTTTGATTAAAATATTCTATTTCCATAAATGACACCAACAAAACTCAAATTCTAAAGTTGAGAAACATATTACAAAATAAAACCTTATTGTATCTCAAAAATAGATAGAATAATATATAATATTTATGTACTTTTCAGTGTGAATATGTACCATGTTTTACATATTGCTATGATCTGAATGTTTCCCTCAAAATTCGTATGTTGAAACCTGAACACCAATGTGATGGTATTAGGAGATGAGGCCATTGGGCAGGTGACGAGCTCAAAAGGGCAGAGCTCTCATGAGTGGGATTAGTGTCCTGTAACAGGGGCCTCAGAACGCTGCCTCCCTGATTTTGCTATCTGAGGATGCATTGAGAAGATGACTTCGATAAAGCATGAAACGGGCCCTCACCAGACGCTGGATCTAGCAGTGCATTGCTCTTGGACTTCCCAGCTTCCAGACTGTGAGAAATAAATTTCTGGTTTATAAGCTACTCTGTTTATGGTATTTACTCATAGCAGCCAGAATAGACTAAGACATATGTTAAATAAAATGTATAAAAGGTCACTGGTTTGGACTGAGCTCTTGATCTAGGCCCAACAGACTAAATCATGCTTAAGTTCCACACTACAACGCTGAAATTAAGTCATGTATCTGAGTTTTTGAGAGATGAAGAGAGTGATAAATAATCACCAAATCCCCAATCAAGCCAGTTTCAGACAGCATAAGAAAATTCCTTCTGCTTCAACCTTTACAAGGAAAATAACTTTGAAATGAACAATCCACTTTTTGTTCTCCGTTTCTCCTTACTTCAGCCCTTTTCTCTCTATAAAGCCAACTTCCTCTGCTCAGCTCATCCATCACTCATTTTATTTTACAGAATAAGGTGTTGCCTGATTCTAGAACTGCAAATAAAAGTCAATTAATATTTGGAAATTAAATTTGTTGTAATTTTTGACAGATATTATAAATTTTAATACTTTATTCAAATTATATCAACAAAAGTTATTTATACTAACTATAAACCTCCACCATAAAGGCACTCTTATTTACTTTATTATATTACCATGGTTTACCAGAGTACAATAATAAACAATATAATTGGGAAATGATCATAATTAAATCTTCTTAAATGTAAAAACTTCAAGACCAGCAATCATCTATTCATATTCATTACAGAATTACAGGAAAACATACTTGGTTCCATTAATTTGATAGTACAAAAAAGTTTTGGACCTTAAAGACACAATAACAGGAAAATAAAAGAAACTGAAAGGCTTGGCTATTTAGAGTAAATTATTATGAAGAATACATTATTATGAAGAAAATGCAGAAAATCATGTTTATATAAGGCTTCATACTGAAAGTAATACTTAAGAAAAACTGGTATGTATTTTGTTATACTGACACTCTAATATAGGTAACCGCCTTTGAAACACCATGCCTAAGCATATGAACTATATAATCCACGACTCTATGTAAACATCAGCAGGCAGACCAAAAACTACATTATTTGTTCAAAGACACATCTCGCCCACAGTACTACTACAAGTAGCCTTATAATAATGCTTGTTAAGTATTATGTTTCTCCTTCTCAAAACTAATCTCATTTTGTGC
The DNA here is from genome assembly GCA_963574635.1 of Cheracebus regulus. Lineage (NCBI taxonomy): Eukaryota > Metazoa > Chordata > Mammalia > Primates > Pitheciidae > Cheracebus > Cheracebus regulus. The sequence continues at coordinate 30,713 of CAUYQU010014141.1, read as the reverse complement.
CAAGGTATTTTGGAATTTGGGACAGCAAAATTATAATATAAAATGCACAATTAATAGAAACTACCTAAAAATTTATGTTTTCTGATTAAGTACTGTACAGAAGAAGGTCTGATACTGAAAGCTCTTTTATTGATTTAGGTGCTATTCACAGAAAGGATGACAAGAATTCAAAGTTCATGAGATTTGCATCATATTATGTTTAGAGTTTTCTTTATCCACACATATTTTGATTTATAATTGCAAAGAAAAAAATACTTCTAAGAATCTGTAGCTTCTGCAGTTTTCTTGTTGCTTTGAAATAATAATCACCATTCTAGTAGAAGCTTGACTGGGTGGGCTTGAACTGTAGTAGACAAAAATTCAGAAAACATGTGTCTACACAAAAATCTGTACACAGATATTTATAGTAGTATTTTTTATAGTATCCAAAAAGTAGAGACAATCCAAATACCCATCACCTAATGCACGGATAAATAAAATGTAATATATTTTCATACTGGAATATTACTTGGTAATAAAAAGGAATTGAAGTATTCATACATGCTACATTATAGATAAACCTGGAAAAAATTATGCTTGGTGAAAGAAGCTTGTGCCCAAAGCCCATTAAATCAGCCCTCTAAATCCATGCATTCTAGCTTTAACCAACTGTGAGTTGATAATATTTTTAAAAAGTAACAATGCAACAATAAAAATTTAAATAAAAACCCAATACGGTATAACTACTATTTACATAGTGTTTACATTGTATTATGTATTATAAGTAACCTAGAACTGATGTAACGTATATGGGAGGATGTGCATAGGTTAGATGCCATTTTATAAAAGGGACTTGAACATCTGAACATTTTGTTATCCAAAGAGGGTCCTGGAACCAATCCCCCACAGATACCGAGGGATGACTGTATGTATGATTCCACTTACACGAAGTATCCAGAACAGGAAAATCCACAGAAAAAGAAAGTAGATTAGTGGTTGCCTGGGGCTGGGAAAAAGGCTGTTGAAGAAAAACAGAGTGACTGCCAATGCATATGTGGTTTCTTTGTGGTGTGTGAAAATGTTCTAAAATCAGTTATAATGACTGTACAATTTATAATTTGGTGAATATACTAAAACCCATTGAAATGCACACTTTAAATTAGTGAACTCTATGCTATGTAAATTATAGCTCAATAAGGCAATTGTTTTTTAGAAAGAGAGATGGAAGGAGAATTTCTGAATTAAGTTCTAAGCCAATCTATTTCAAGCATTCTTTTTCTTGAAGGCCAGAGATGCCTATGACCTAGGAGACTACAATAACAGAATGTCCCAGCTCCATTTTATCAGATATGTTATCTAGCATAAATTAGATATGTTACATAGTATAAATTTTAAATCTTGTCTTGGTGTTTGAGTTTGCCTGTGTGAATTGTTTTCTGACTCTGTCTTAGTCTATTTTGGCTGTTATAACAAAATACCTTATACCAGGCAATTTATAAATAACAGAAATATTTTGCTCACAGTTCTGAGGGTTGGGAAGTCCAAGATCAAGACACCAACAGATTCAGTGTCTGGAAACACCCAGTTCTCATAGATGTAACTTGCTATGTGTTCTCACATGGTAGAAGGGATGAACAGTCTCCCTCAAGCCTCTCTTATGAGGGCACTAATAACTCATGAGGGCTCCACCCTCTGGACCTAACAACCTCCCAGTGGCCTCATCTTTTACTATATCACATTGGGGATTAAGTATTAATGTATGAATTTTGATGGGGCACAACCATTCTGACCATAGCATATTCTAATCTGTCACTATTTTGAACTCAACATTTTTCATCTGTATTATCCTAAACTACTATTGGAAGGATTTATATATTTGCCTTTTTGCATATTACTTTTCATATTCAATTTCCACATGTGTTTTGTGTAATCTGCTCACCATCTCTCCTCTTCTCAGGAAGGGATATCCAACTTTACATGTGATATTATGGTTGGATTCACAACTGTCTTTTTGGATAGCCTAGGAAGAGAAAGCAAACAGAATCAGATTGGACAACCAGGTGAAATACTGAAACGTGTTCTTTCAGAATTTTCCCAGCTGTGACTTGGTGATTGCTTTGCCAATATTTTTGTCTTGATTTAGTTGGCAGAGGCACAGAATTCTGGGACCACCTGTTCCACAGTTCATGGAAGTCTAAAAACATCACTTGAGGGTGCCTGAAAAACAAAGCATATCTCACGATCCTGCCTAAATCTTCAGTTGTAAAATGCAAGTACTAACAGCACCTTCCTCACAGGGTGATTGCCGTGGCTGGATAAAATAATCCACACATCCCAGACTGGCACAGAGCAGCTTTCAGTGAATGTTAGTCATTGGAGGAATTTAGTGCAGTGGATAAGAGCACAGCCTCTGACCTGTGACCACCGGAATTTAAACCCTGACAGCACCACTATTAACTTTATCCTTGTTAAGATCCTCACCTATCTGGGATTGATTTCTATCAAGTGGGTTAGTTGTATACTCTATTCTATCCAACTTAAAATGCTGTTGAACATGAGATAAGCCATTATTTCTACATACCAATAAGAAGGAAAAATAATGCTGCCAGGTAAATAAACATGTTGTCAATTGTAAAATGCAACTGCAAGAATGTTAAAACAATAAAAAAAGGTTTTATCTTCACATCTCTGCAGTACAGTAATACCTACTTACAAAAGAATTAATGAAAATTAAATAAGTAAAATCCTTAGAACAGTGCCTGATATTTAATGTGACTCAAGAAAAGGCTGCCATTGTTATTACTGTTGTCATTGTTAAAATATGCAGAGGAGATACACTGTTAGATTTTTAGCTATGCCTCTCTGCCAAGGCCATCAAGTCAGCTGAGGAGAAGATAGGTGATACTTTTTAATATAGTATCCTTTCCAGAGAAATATTTAGTGATAATATTTTCCCCAACACTCACTTTGCACATTTGTATTCATAATTCATATTCTTAATTGAATCAAAAATATTGTAATATATGACATTATTTTCAGGTTTGTCTTAGTCATCATGCCTCTAAATGATATCCTAACAGATAGAGAGAAATGTTCATGAAATCTGAGGTTACAGAAACTAGACAATAGTATTTTAATACTATGTATAATATTAAGTGCATTGCTTTTAATATAAATTATATGTAGTATTAATTAATATAAATATACACAAAATTTTAACTCAGTGGGATTCATTTGGAGATCAGGATTAAAAGCAAAGTTCAAACTTGGAAATGCTGATTACCGAGTTTGATGATATAGCATCTTATGCAGATTAATATATTTTATTGCCAACATAATAAAAGAAATGTGTTATGAATCAATAAGACAGTCATTTAATACAAATCTCTCTGTACCTCTTTCTACCTCTGTTAAACTGTTTGGCTTTGATTGTTATTGTTTTCCTTGACTCCTTCTCAATTTCAGGGTTTTAAGGATTTTGTGAAACATACAATTTTTATACATGAGCTATCCTTTCCTCATACAGAGTCGAAGAAAAGACATACATATTTGAAGAAATAAAGCAAAACTTTTTTTAAAAAACTTAATACTTTCACCATTGGTGAGTACTAATGTTGTAGAAAATTCCTTCTGTTCTTTCAAAATCAGTCTAATAAAAGCAATTATCTCAGTAGTATGAAAAATAGTAAATGACTGTTAAGAGAATAAATAAATGAAAAACTAAAAGTTTACCTCAATTCCTGAAAACACTAGATTTGGAGAATAATGCACTATTGTCCTGGTGTTATAGGCACTGTCCTTTGTATTTTTCACTGTGATGCTAATGTTGAACTTATCATTCTGGGACCGGACAATCAGCAGGTCCTTTTCTGTGGTGGTGACCTTAAGGCTGAGGTCTGAGATACATTTTTCCTTGTTTCCACAATCTTTGGCAAAGGGAATCTGAAATGGTGACAGGAAAGCATTTTTTCAAAATTTAGCTACGCACTATTGAAAATCACCCATCAATCTGTGTAACAGAAATGGCATACAGCCAAAGTAAGTTAAGCAACTCATAAACAGAATCAATTTTACTGCACAAATCTTAAGAGATTTCATATTTATCCCTGTAGTTTACAGGGTAGAAGAATAAACATTTACTTGCAAATGTGAATTGTGCTAGTTCTTTTAAAAATGCACAATTTTCATAGATGTTTTGCACCGGCTTTTGTCTGCCAGGGAAGAATGGTTTCCAAATACAAAGTCAAGTACTGTAAGAACCTAAATCTATTCAACTCGAATTATGAGATTTCTCTGTTAAAATTAATCAAACACTTAGAAATGTTATAAAGCTCAGCTGAGAGGGTGGAAAATGATCAAGTCACAAATCTAGGCGCTTCGCTTGATTCTTCTTTACTGACCGCCTCTCCGCCACCACCATATGCAATTCACCAAGCACCGTCCATTCTACTCCTAAGTATCTCTCCAATCCTTTTTGCTTCTTCATTCCCACCACCAGCTCTCGCCCACGCTTTCTCATTTCCTCCCTGAACTAAAGTAATAGCTTCTCATTGGTCCCCCACATCCACCTGTGTTTCTCTCCAACCACTCTTCACTCGGCAGCGTCCTGTCCCATGACTGAACCAAATAGAAACCTTCAAGAGCACTGCACTGCTCTTTTCAAAATTTTTGAAAAAATTTGTGCAGTGGCACCAAGTCCCGAATGACCTGGCCCCCACCTTTACCTCCAGCCTCACCTCACATCACCTCCTTTCTTGCTCTTCAGCGTCAGCCACTCTAGCGAATGTCATTCAGTTTCGCTCATGCTCAGGACCTTCACATTTACCATCACCTCTGCTCCCCAAACTCCCCTAAATAGGGTGGAAGTTGCCCTATCCTTCAGGGCTCCACTGAAATGGCACAAATTCACGAGGGCTCTCCTGACTTCCCAGCCTAGGTGGAAATTCCTATAGAGCTCTGAAATTCTCCGTGGCATACACTCTAATTACTATTTAATACCTGTTTCCTGTGTTAGACTGAAAGCTGCAACACCTGGTATGTATAAAACAATCTATTGGTAGGAAGGAAGGGAGAATGGGAGATAGATGTGTGGGGAGAATGAATTCCCCATCCCCAGTGTCTCCTCCAGTGGAGCCACGCTAGTGACACCCTCCCTCTTCTCTCTCCTCATCACTCTCGGGGGTGGCACATGGACTCTAACTTTGGGAACAGGAACTAAGTGAACACAACTCAGTTCCTTTCTCTCTTTTCTATTCTTGGAGCAGCTGTGTGCCCATAAGAAGCACACATTCAGCTCTACTTCTCCATTTTACAAGTTTTACAAGGTGGACTCCATGAAGAAGGACAGAGATGAGTCAGTGCTGGTGATGACCAAATTGGTTACAGGTAGTCTAAGTCCACACTTCAGTGTGAGGACATCCTTTATACCTAAATTATACCCTGCCATCCGGTGCTTATTAGAAAATAGGGGGAGATTTCTTTCCATTGGTCCTGGATTCAAGTGAGGTAAAAATGAGTATCATTTATTAGTTTTCTTAAACTCCAATAATAGGAAATTAGGAGGATTGGGAAAAGTCTAGAAGAGTCTAATTCTTTTTAAAAACATTTTAAATTGATTTAGGGTCATGGGTGCATGGATTTCAAGCTTTTTCCTAATGTTACTAGGGCAAACCTGAAGATATGGCGGAGAAAGTTCATTATTTTCTTAAGCAGTAGGTAACTGAGAAAGTTCATTATTTTGTTAAAGAGTAGATAGCTGAGAAAGCTCCTATTTTCTCTTATACAGTTTTTTTTCTAGTCTCTTTATCTGTAGGTAAGCTTGCTGAAAAACAACTCCAGACGGCCTGGGAGCTTCAGGACCCTCTGCCAATGGCCAGAGGAAGATAAAGCCATTGAGAAAATGGAGCAAATTAGAACCAGCAACCCCTTGTTACCCTTAGATCATTAACATGTCATTATTATGCTAAAGTCCCTGCCATAGAAGAAAACGGCCACCATTTCTTGAATATATATATTGTATAAAGAAGCATGTTTATGATCTGCACCTGTACATCTGCAGGTCCTCGTTACACATGCTTACACATGCCTCCCTGCCCCACATCTAACTCCTTAAAATTCCCCCAGATTCTCATGGCTTGAGGAAAAAGAGATCTTTAGAGCAAGAGCTCACTCCTTCTTCATTCCTGGACAGAAATAAAACCTGCTCGCCCTTTTTTCCTTTCTTCCAGTTGGTTGTTCTTTCTTAGTGACCAACGCAGAGTAGGGAAAGAACTTGGTTTACTGGTGACACTAAAATATTCACAAGTTGGTACATTGTATTTTAAAGAAATCTGACTTACATATTCATGTACTGAGTTTGGTAGAGAATCATCAAGAACAGGCCCATTTTCTGGATCAGTGAGATTAAAGTCCAATGTTATTCTCACAGAGTCCTGAAAGTCATGCTTGTCCTAGAGGGTGAAACACAAAACATATAATTGGTATCATATTTACTGGCTGTTCTGACCTTGTCATGTCTCCTTCTTCGGTCCCTAAGGGTCAAGCTTACTGGAACATTCTTCTGCATCTAATCTGACATATGACCTCATCAGGCTTTTGCTTCCTGGAAAGAGATCTAACAAGGGGCATAGGGGAATGTGGAGGCTTCAGAGTATGACCTGTTGACTCACTTTCAGATCTTCAGGGGGTCCTGCTGGAGTGTCAGCATCATACCTTGCTGTGTCAACATATGCCACCCTGAGCTACTTGCATCACAGTTCAGTTTCTCTTGGGACCTCAAGCTAAATGTCACTGTGTAATACTTATGGGAACATTTCCCAACTTCAGAAAGGCAAACTTTCTATAAAATGAGTTATACTTCATTAATATAATATGTATACCTAGAGCTATAAGTTTTTTTTTTTTTTTTTGAGACAGAGTTTTGCTCTGTTGTCTGGGCTGGAATGCAGTGACGTGATCGTGGCTCACTGCAACTTCCACTTCCTGGGAGCAAGCGATTCTCCTGTCTCAGCCTCCTGAGTAGCTGGGATTACAGGCATGTGCCACCACACCTGGCTAATTTTTGTGTTTATAGTAGAGATGGGGTTTTGCCATTTTGGCCAGGCTGGTCTTAAATGCCTGATCTCAGGTGGTCTGCCCATCTTGGCCTCCCAAAGGGCTGAGATTACAGGAGTGAGCCACTGTGCCTGGCCAATAATTTTATAATGTAAAATTATTTGGAAAGGATGTGAATATGATTAATATTGTTAACATGCCACCAATATCAATGATCATCTATAGCATTCAAAATTATGAGCTTTATATACATTATTGCAGATTATTTCAACAGTCCTGTAAGATGAGTAACTATTATGATCCTTACTTTACAGATGAAAGATAGACTAAGAGACCAAACAACTTTACCAAACAAAGTCACTAAGAATGTGGAACATCTGGGATACAAATTCCATACTGGCTGACTCCAGAACAAATTTCAAAGTGCTTCTTTCAAAATCAAAAACAATTTTGGAAATTTTGAAAATATTTCCATCCTTTTAACACCAGTACCTAGACATAGCTTAGATGGTGAATTTGTGGACAAACATAGACTGAGATGATTTTTAGCAGGTTGGAGACAATGCCATATCTGGTTTCATGCCCATTCCAATTTTATCCACATTCTAATTCCTAAGTGTTCAGTTCTGATAAACTAAACAGGAGGGATGACTCCAGTGTTATTTTATCAGATTATAGATTGATCTTGATGTTGATAGAATATGCTTATTTTGATAAGTGTCTTGAAGCATATCAAAATGAATATCACTGAGGAAGAAGAAATGTGGCAAAAAAAGATGCACATTTTCTGTCACTTCCTGCCCAAACTACAATTTTCAAAATATAGACTATGAATATATCAATAATACAGAAATAAGTCAGCAGTGGGAGAATTGGCCTGTTTCCTTTAAATCTCCAAGTTTACCATCAAGTCTCTAAGTCTTAATGTCAGTTACTAAAATCAGTGTTTTCTCATTACCTTCATGCTGCTCTTTATTTTTATCATGCTTATGTACATTTTAAGAAAATGTTTAGGAAACTTCTGCCCTCTGCTGGGAACACTCCCCACATACACAGTGCCCCAACAAAACACATTTTAAATGATTCACACTGGCTTACCAGCCATCTCTAAAGATTAACAGTTTGCTTTCCAAGCCTCCCTTATGCACTAAAATAAAAAAAAAAAAAAAAAAAAAAAAAAAAAAACTGAAGTAGCACAAAGCCAACAGATGATAGAAAATATCAGATTATTTTCTCCTTCGCTCTAAAGTCAAATAGCAAGATATATAGTTACATGAACCCCAGAAAGCATACAGACCAGCAGTCTGCCCTCAGAGCAGTTAAACACTTATCACCCACAATTGACAGACAAGGTCCACAGAAGTTAAATGTTTTCAAGTTGAAGGAATAAATGAAAGAAAGAAAGAAAGAAATACATGAATAAGGTTTCTCGTCAACTTGTACACCGTGTTTTTTACTGTCATTCCATAATATATGGATGTCTGATTACACAGACAGGGAAGACCAGAGATAGTTTTACAAATATTTGGAAAAGAGAAAATTAGACCTGCAATTTTATGGTAAAAATGAACAAACAAGATAAAGTTTCCTTTATGACATCATAAGTGCATTTTGAAATGAAACAGAATTTGATTGACTTGAAATAATACATCTCTACCATATTCTTGATTAGGAATAAGGCAGCTGTGATATATGATTTACTTGCCAACATGTAGAAGGAGTGCTTAGTGCATTCTGATTTTCGAACTGTGATGTTCCTTTGAACCTTTCTCTCTTGAGTTCCAGAGAAAAAACTTCGTGATATTTGTCTTAGTGAATCCAGGATGACACGGTACTGCAAATCTATAAAAATTTTAAAAAATAATTGATGGAAATGTTTATTTGAAGTGATTCCATATTGTACAGATTATTAAATTAGCATTATAGAAAAATCTCTTCAGCAATCAATCAAAAAAGATTCTATTGTTCAGCATATCCACACTATTATAACAATGATATTAGCAGTCCTGAAGATACCCTTGAAGAACTCTATAGAACTGCTCTCTGAGTTCACTGCGCTTTCAGTGTTTAATTATATTCATTGTTTATAATTCTTATACACACATGTATACACACATACACACCAGCCTATCACCTAATTTCCAGACCACCACTGTATCTATTAGATTTTCACTTAAAATATTCTTTTAAGTTTAGAAATGTTGGAATCCTGCTTGGAATATTGATTATGTTACATTTCAATAGAGACAAAAGTACACATTAGTTACCTGTTTACAAATATATACATTAATCTATTTATATATAGAAGGACATTATTTCAGCTTATGTTCAAACCACTATCAAGTTCTGTAAAATGAGCATACCACAATAAGAAAAATAAGTGAAATCTTATACTTTATATGAAGGCTACAATATTCCTTCTTTGACCAATTAGTTACTTTACAAAAAATTAAATAAGACTGAAATGAATTTACGTATAAAAACCAGAATCATTACTTTATATTCCTACACCTCATTGATCTCCTAGTCAGGAGGCTATTTCAGAACATATACATGCACATATGGAACAAATCAAGAAAAGCAGATTTTAAGAATTAATAGTTTTTCTCATTCTGCTTACATTTGGTTACAGAGTAAATTTCTATTCTGCAGTTTCTCTTTGTAGCTTTGACTTGAGCATATTTCAACATCATTAAAAACCTGCCTTAGAAAGTGGAGAGCAGAGGAAGGAAGAGGATGCACAGGCTGACCTGATGCACCTGAGAACACACACAGAACAAGACTGACTCTCAGAAATTAGGGTCACCTCAGTGGAGCAAAGGATCTCAGACAGAAATGGCATGGGAGTGTTTGGGTTCTCTGCAATACCAGTCTTTCCCAGGAGGGGGCAAGAAAAAGGGAGAGAAGATTGTAGAAAGGAAACCCACAGGAAGGAAAGCTGGGCTCATCTGCAGCCCAATTTCTAAACTCTACCTCTGAATCAGTATTTTTTCTTAAGCATCTGATTGTTCACACTAAGTAGGAGAGCCAGAGAGAAACTATGGATTGTTGAGGCCACTACATACAAACACGCAATTTCTTCTCCAGAATTGACTGGGTTCCCTAACCTATTCCTTTTGCAGCAGAATTTTTTTTCAAGGTTCAGCATGTTCACTGGGACAAATGTGATGCGTAGTTCACCACGGTGGGTAAAATACAATATCCTACTGGATTTCATCATGCTGGAACAAATGTATTGTCCTCTACCCAAAAGTACTTGCTATAGTTATTTTGCTTACCAGCTTCGTAAATCGTGTCTTCCTTAGATTTTAATTTCACATCAAAACACACTGTAGCATTTATACATACTGTTTCCTTTCCCTCCATACGGCAGTTTTTCTTTTGAATATTCACTTTATTTGGCTCAAAATTCATGGCCACTTTAACTACAGCCACATCTCGGGACCTACAAACATAAACAATGGGATTACTCACTCATTTTTACATTTAATAAATGTCATCAGCTTGGGAGTGCAAAGTAGGTGCATGGAAAAGGGTTCTGCTCCATGTATAATACAGCACTCAGGACTCCCTTTCTTTAATTAATCATTGTTACAGAAGAGATTGTATCTGATGTTCTAAGGACGTGCAGATTATGTTTGGAAACCATTTGGGGCTCTTTGTTCAAAAGCCAAAGACCTCGTTTTGCCTGTGATGGAAAAGAGATGGAACCAAGTGCCCAGGTGAAACCTCAGAATCAACTATATTTGGAAGATTTATGGATTTGTTCCCAATTTGGAAGAGGTCTAGAGGTCCCTGAACAGCCTGTAGGCCTCTGCTGTCTCTCATTTGGACTGTAACATTGTCTGTCCTTTTGAGCTCAGCTCTTCCTCTATTTCTAGGAAGAAAAAGCAAAATAATATTTGAGGCCCTGTGCTAGACCATGGATGTTATTTCATTTAATTCTTAAGATTAATTATAAGAAACATCATTTTTGTTTTATGCTTGATAACTGTGGCGCTGGAAGGTTAAATATTTTATGCCAGGTCAAAAGCTATTAAGAGGGGAAACCTGGGATTTTAAACTCAGTCATTTTAACTCTGAAGCCCAGTGATGTCTACTAATCCAAAATGAGATCAGAGTAAGATCTTAGACATGGAGAATATATGGATCCTGAGGCCATTGTCTTAGATCCAAGCCAGAACAATTATTGCACATTTTTACCTGATTTCTGCCTTGTGGCCAGAACTAGCCCCTTATAACTTTGTATCTTGTGAATAATGAAGTCACTGTATGCTTTTGCATTAAAAAAAGATGGTTATCTTTTTTCTTTTAAAACAATGTACTCATAGAAAAATATAAAAATCATAGAAATACATAAACACAAATAACTTGTAATTCTATGCTCAGCAATAATCACCATTAATATTTAGTGCACTCAGTGTTTTTTTTTCTTTACAGAAGAACACATACACATGCATATATATATATATATATACACACACACACACACACATACATGCATACATAGATATACACACAAGCACATCTTCATATGTATGCATACATATTTTTAAAACATTATAATACAATGAACAGCTTTCCAATATTTACATTTTTCTGAGAACATTATTTTTGATGGCAGTAGACTATGCCAGCATATGCACATACTACAATCTATGCATTCAATCCCATCTCAGTGGATATTTAGCTTATTTTTTAAAAATGGTTTGTGACTATGGTGATAAATTTAGTGTTATTAAAAGATAGTATTACATACAGCAGTGTGATGACATCTTTAATCCTATTTCTAGATTGTATCTTTAAATTTTTAGGAAGTTAAATCCTTGGTAAAAAGTAGGAACATTGGAAGGCTTTTAAATACTTATTGATAAAGACCTTCTAATGAGTTTTAAGCAGTTTACCCTTTCATCAGCAACGAATGAGCATGCCTAATTTCCTGCTTAGTAATACGGATTCTCCAGGCATAAAGCTGCCTTGACCATTATCCACCCCGCACATCCTCTCTGGCCCAGCCAGATCCTCCTTGGGGCTATAGCTCAGTCCAGGCCACATGACAAGGCTCTCATCATTTGCTTCCAAATGCTTTTCCTATCACCTGTCATTTGTATCCACTCTCGCTTCTTGTTAGGTATTGTGAATCTTAGTCTCAGTGTCCCAGTATACGGGTATGGTCCATTCTGCTGTCAATGGAGTCTGAACTATGAAGGGGAAATGACTATCATTTTGGCCCATCAGTGGCTTGATTTGGGGCAGGAGAGGCCATGAATGAGTTTTCAAAGCTTTGCAAGAAGGCCTTGAAACAAAACTGGAGCACAAAAGCCCTGAAAACATATTTGTAATATGAGAATTAATACAATAAATACCTGTGAGCTAAAGAGAGCAGAAAAAACTAATTCAGGATTAACAATTCAAACAAAATCAAAATGTATCCTTTGTCCCTGACACTGCTGGCTTCTGTTTTGAGTCTTGGTTTCTGTGAGTACTCCCCAAAGTCACAGCTACTCTGCTCCCCTTTTCTTAGGTATCACCTTTCAGTCTTCTTTCCCCTTTACTGTACAGTTTTTTTTTCTTTTTTAACATAATGGTTATTGTATGTGCACAATTTAGTGTACCATTTTTATTTGACCATTAGTTCTTAAGCATCATCTTAAATTATGGCAAAGTCATCTATTTTCACCTTTCTTTCACAGTTTACTACTCTCCTAGATAAATTTTTGGGAAAAAAGAGCATTGAGGTATGTTTCCACCTGAATTACAGTAAACCAATGCATTAATTTAGGAAAATCAGCATGCAGACTTCCCATTAGGTCACATGGAATAAATAGACATTTTATTTATGAAACCCTTCCTTTATATTTCTTAATAGGATTTATTATATTTTTCAAAATTATCATGTGGGTTTCTCATTGATTCTTAATTAATGATTGTTTTCAACAGAACAGTTTTTGAAAAAGGATATTTTAGCTGGTTAAAACTATGGTTATTAAAGTTATTGCTTACAAAATTATTACTTTATTCATAATTAATAAGGCATTATTACTATATGTATCTGACCATTGGCTTGGATTTTTACAATTAACTGAAAAGACTGGGGCAATTTGGGGATGCAGGCATTTTAAAGGCTAAGCAAAGATATTACTTAAGATGCCTCTAGGCATGGCCAACAATATAAACGGAGTCAGTGCTGCACAATTATCTGTTTCTTTCTCTTTCTTTGAGACGGAGTTTCACTCTTGTTGCCCAGGCTGGAGTGCAGTGATGTGATCTCGGCTCACCTCAACCTCCGCCTCCTGGGTTCAAGTGAGCCTCCTGCTTCAGCCTCTCGAGTAGCTGGGATTACAGGCATGAGCTCACACGCCCGGCTAATTATTTATTTTTAGTAGAGATGGGGTTTCTCCATGTGGGTCAGGCTGGTCTTGAACTCCCGACCTCAGGAGATCTGCCCGCCTCAGCCTCCCAAAGTGCTGGGATTACAGGCATGAGCCACCGTGCCCGGCTACAATGATCTGTTTCTATGTATTAGGTAAATGAATAAAAAATCTGTTATTTCTAAAATCTTGTAAGCAACCCAATATTAGTGATATTTTCTTGTTTATATTACATCTTCCATAAGATCTTCTCTTCCCCTGTACCTCTCCTAAAATGAATGCCTATTTTGGTGTAAACCACGTAACAGACACACCAAATTAAGAGTTCATTCTACTCGTTCCTTTCATATAGCTTCTTTGTTCTTAAGATGTATTGACCCTTTCAGCTCACTCAACTAAATAACTTGTATCTGCATACCGAACACAAATGGAAATAGATACTTAGTAGGACATGAGCTCCAATCACACTGGGAGCTCTGCAAGTAAGGGTGACCCAGTCTCAGATTAACGGGGTGTTATTAAAATACATACCAGAAGAGGGCAGCACCACCAAGGCCCCCAATAGTCACATCTGTCAGACCATCACCATTTAAATCCATTTCTCCGTGGATAGACTGGCCAAAAAATTTCAATGTCTCACCATCCCCACCTGATGGAATACGCTGTGAAAATAATAATAATAATAAAAGAGTTACATGTGAGAAGAGTCTGTTCGAAACAGCTTCAAATAGATCTGAGATTTTAAATTGTTTAACAAAAAATAAAAATTAAAATTAAAGATCTTTTGGGAATCCACCCAAGAGGTCCCTCGTGTGGAGATAAGAGGAAATATTCAGATGTTCCCAGAGGGTATTGCTCTTTTTATAGTACAGACAAAATCATTTCAAGGTCTCTGACACCAGAGAGAGAGAGAGGGAAAAGTTATGTAATGTAATTTTGTCTAATCCTCAAAGGAAGCATTGTGAGTAATTGGTTCTGTGCTTTCTACTTCCTATCCAATCCCATCACACAGACATATTTAAAGGTACTGGAAATCTTGTAAACATATCATATCAGCAAAGCGGGGAGGGGAGGAGAAAATTGTCCTCGGGGTCAATTTGGAGTTCACTGAACTTTGTGGCTTGGTATAAATAACACATCCCATCAAATACATGTTCCAATATGCAATCTCTACTGTCTTTCAAAATTTGTCCTAAAAGTTGAGAGCACAGAGACTCAATTCCACTCACATGTATTCACAACATTAGGATGGCACAAATGAATATGGAGCTCTTGAAGACTGATCTGTGCACATTACTATACATAGTATGTTTGATATCTGTACTTCCTGACTTAGTGTTGGTTCAAGCTGAAGTGAATGCTTTTAATAGAAGGAGACAGGACTTATGAACCCTCCCTAAATTTCAAGTCTTCTCAGCCTCTTGTTTTCCACATAAATAACATAAAATAGGAAGCCCACTAAAGCAAACCAAAGGGAAACATTTTTCATGCTTAAACAGGTGAGGCTTATTGGAAAGTATTTCCTCATTTTTTAAAGCAAAATATTCAGGAGATATCTGCCTTATTGATTCTATGGGCTTGACTGATTCTGGATTATCCTATACGTAAGCAGCATCTCTGGTTCTCATGGAAACGAGTAAGCACATCTTCACTTATTCCTTGGAAAAACATTTGCCAGTAATTAAACAAATCCAACTCTATTTTTTGTTGTTTTTATTTAAAGTTGCATTTTGATTTACCATCATTTAGAAAATAAGTTGTTTATGATAATCTTTTCCATCTAACAATGATTTATTTTTCCTTTTCTACTTCAAATGCTACCCCATTAAATTTACAGATTGACACTGAAGGAATAAAGTGGTAGAATATAAGAAAGTACCCGCTTCCTGCATTTCCTAATTCCATCATGCCCCAGTCATTAATATGGCCTGTCTCTTGCTAAGTAAATAATGCCATAAAGATTTTCAACAGAAACAAATCATTTATCAAATGGATACAAGTGCTGTTACTGAAATAAGCCCTTTATTTTGTTCACATTGTCATTATGGTTTTATGAAAATCACGCAGCTTTGCGTTATATGAATAGATTTTGAGAACCCTGTTGACTACAGAGCCGAAGAGAATACTCAAATAGGAAAAGAAATAATTAACATTCTGATTTATCTTCATATTATATAAACTAGAAGGTAGTGAATTTTGTTTCATTTGTAAGTAGTTGTTCAATGTCTAACCAACTATGATTACTCAAAAACAGGCAATTACTTTCTAACTCCTTTAAATTCTCCTGTTTTTATAGTACATTAAGCACTTTGGTAACTTGTTATTTTTCTCATGCAGGAAAAATAACTTATGGATGAGAGCTGTTAACTGACAACAAATTAAAAGCAGGAATAACAGAAGTCTCCTGCAGCTTAAACTTAATATTCAGATTTATTTTTTTCTAAGGATTATTTGTGAGAAAATTATAAACCTTTAGAAATCCTAATTCATTTGAGGAAAACATATCAACTTAATGCATAAATATAAATTCAATGCAATTTTATTATAACAGCATGGATATTAAATATAAAACCAAGAATCTAATTTCCTTTATTGGCTAAGTCATATAATTATTTTTGTCTTATTCAGAAAGTAGTGCCCTCTATTTAGAAGGGGACACACTGCAGATATGAAACAGCATTGTCACAAAGTATTCTTTTGTTTTTTACTGTTTCAAAAAGTCAAATCCACATGGAGAAACCCCATCTCTACTACGAAAAAATACAAAATCAGCTGGGCGTGGTGGTATATGCCTGTAATCTCAGCTACTCAGGAGGCTGAGGCAGGAGAATCACTTGAACCTGGGAGGCGGAGGTTGCAGTGAGTGGAGATCGTGCCATTGCACTCCAGCCTGGGCAACAAGAGCGAAACTCCATCTCAAAAAAAAAAAAAAAAATCAAACAAATGAACAAAAAATGGCAAATCTTGGAGACATGGAATATAAGAACAGAAAGGAAACCAGATAAATCTATAAAATACAAAGTAATTACTCTATAAAGAACACTTAGAAGAGAATTAAATCTAGTTTCCCAGTAAGGTCAGAAGGAAGAAATTAAATAACTCATGAAGTTAGACAGGTAATGCCTGGCATTGAATGGACAACACTGAAGGGTGGGTGTCTGCAGGCTTCAATTCTTACTTGTGCATACTCTTTCCTTATAGTCTTGCCACTTCCATGATAAATGTACACAGCTCCTCCGTGATCATCTTCCAGTGGTGCTCCTATCACGATGTCATTAAATCCATCAAGATTGAGGTCTTTTACAGCAGCAATCGCAGTTCCAAAACGAGCCCCACATGGCTCATTTTTGTTTTGTTTTTTGCATGAATTGTGCTGCCGAGATGAACAGCATGTCTGCTTAATAGGTTCCAGGCTCATTTGATATTCAAACCTTGTCTGAAGGAAAGATAAACAGGATACTTATGGATTTCCATCATTACTACAGCAGAGTAGAATTTTTAAAGTATAATAAATCCGTGCTATTAACAACCATTTGTACATTAGTGGTAAAGCTGGTAAAATTTCTTAAAAAGTATGCCTATCTGAGAGCAAAGTTAGGGATTCCAAAGAGCAGACTGTAGAAATGTGGGACACATACTTTAATGGAGTCTCTTTTTAATGCAATTGAAGGAGTATATAATTCACAGCAACTTTTTCAGGCCAAATAATATTTAAATCCTCAATTTGTGTCACTATCCCTTCTTCACCCAATATTGTGCAAAGCAAAAATTTATTCTGCTCAAAAAGGAAACTTTCTCTAAAGCTCCCTAGAGTGGAGGAAAAAAACAAAAAACAAAAAAAACAAAAAACCCCAGACAGTACTAGCAAAGGTGAACAAGAATACCCTTTCCTGGAAAAAGGACAAACAGCCCAGGACAAAAAAAGTTGACAGGAGGAAGCCAGAAAATGGTAGGAAGAAAGATATATGATTCGTTTTTTAAAATAACAATTTAGGAGAGAATGCATATATTTGGAAAAGCTAAATAGATAAACACTGGCTTTGCTGTAAAGAGCAAATCACTCTTCTAATGAAGAAATTAAAATTTATTTCACTTTAAAAATGATGTCTAAAGTCAGGAATAGAAGACAAAATCTCACTCTGGCCCAATGAAGTATTTCCTAGAAGCCTGCAATGTCACTGCCTTAAAACTCATAACTTCTCCCCCTCCACCCAATACGATTTAACTGCTGAGGTTATTATCCACCTCCAAACTAGAGCTGATAAGCCTCCAGGCCACTGCTAAACAAGCCTTGTGGATTTATTTAGCAGTTTAGTGAGATTTATAATTGCCTCCTTTATCCTATATATTGTTAAACATAATTCAAGTTTCCAAACAGAAAATATCTAAGGGTTGGAGCTACTTTATTAGAGTTATAAATGATCATTTCAAAACTGAGGGGTTGGTGGAGTGAATGAATTCCAATAGCTTCTTTGCTCTGTTTTTTCAAAGTGAGTGAAAAATTAGAACTTATTATTCAGAAATAAAGAGAAAGAAGAGGTTTTTCTGGATTTCTACCAAACTCAGATACCATTACCTGATTGAGAGCATACACATACACTTTTCCCTGCTCCTCTTTCTCTGTTCCCATGTACATAGGGGCTCCAACGAGAAGAATGTCAGTATTAGAATCCTTATCAATGTCAATGGTTGTTAAAATACTGCCGAAGTAGGAACCAATCTAGGGCACAAAATGAAAGAAAACAGCCCGATGAACATCAGAAATTCTCAAGGAAGCTTAAATCTCCATTTGGTTAATCGAGAGTAGGAGCTAGTTGGCAAAGGAAATGAAAGACAAAAATGGATGCTCCCTGAAAGTTATTTATTGGCTCTTTCATGAGGATAAAGAATATTAGTCGGTTCCATCTTTGAGGATGAACAGCTGTTACAGATTTCATCGCCTGACAGTAACAAAATGAGTGTCTTTAGTGTCTTTAGATTTCACTCTAATCTCTCTTTCTTCTCCACAAATCAGAAAAGGTCAGTAATACTATAGGGATTTTTTTAAAGCAAATAAAATTATAATAATGCAGTAAAATACATTATAATAAATGCAGTGGAATGCATCATAATAAAAATGCAGTAGTATGCATTCTGGAATGGTTGCATATATGTTTAAATACATTATAAGTAACTGAGTTGTCCTGGAATACTGGTATGGCATATTTCACCCCATATAGTCTTGGAAGATTGTCTTCTCAACGAAATGGTTAAGTCTTAACCCAGCAGCTATGGGAGACAGAAAAATATAGAAGGATTGCAGGGTGATCATCCCTTACAGCAGTATGTTTTCTCATTTAAAGATAGGAATATGTTTAGAGAAAAGCAAAGAACTTATATTTCATTATCTAAGTGCTTAAATAACCTTTTCAAATATTATTCCTTGTTTAATATTTGATGCTCTTAACAATTATCTTATTGAATCTCCCTGTACTGGCGTCTGTGATTTTACTCGTATTCTCTTGCTCTGTGATTTTACTCTTATTCTCTTGCTCTGTGATTTTAATCTTACTTTCTTGCTTCTGCACCTGTGGCATAGACCACTCTTTTCATATTTACTGGCTTTTCCCCCACTTCCCATTTTCTAAATTTTGGCCTCTTTTAGAGCTCAGACCTGTAGTTATTTTCCATTCTCTTACCCTAGCTGAGCAATCCTTCTTAAATGCGTCTACTAAGGCAATTGCAAATATCTTTCTGTCTTCCTGCTCAAGGCTTCAGTTCTACAGTTCTAGGGCATGTGGGCAAAAGACACTGACTTTTGAATGCACTTTTCTCACAGGCATTTGTGGGGCTAAAGAGGTTTTTTTTTAAAGTTGAATTAATTATCAACATAAATAAAATACAAGATCTTGCAATACTGGGCCTTCCTTCCCACATGGCAACAGTCAACTGGAGCTGAATGGAAGCTCACTCGCTGCCCAGAGCCATGGTTCCCACCACTTCCTGTGGTTTTTGTCCAGCAGCGTTACTCACTGACTTCACCTATTTTGATTTTACTTTACTGGCACCTGCAAATACCTGAATTTGTGCTTACTGTTACAGGGAACATGTATAAAAGCCAAACATCATTGTTAAAATTTCCTAAATTGCTGGAAGTGTTGACATTCTCACCATGAAGTCACCTTTCTTTCAGATTTCCAGGCTTGAAAATGAAATCATTCACAATTTAAATCATTCATGATACTCTCCTCATCTTCCACATGCAAATTTTCATGAAATTTGACACTTCCTATCTTGTAGACAATTAATGGAGCGATAATGGATCTAAGATGTCATCTAAAATGCTTCATTTTACTATTGTCAGTTTCTTCTTATTGATATCTGCTGTGCCCCTTCCTTTTCCATTTTTATTGCTGACATCTTATTTTACGTTCTTCTTATATCCACTTTGAGCTACAACAATAATCTTATTCTGTTATGCATTTTCCAAGTATAAATGTGGGCAAAGAGTTAATAAAACACTTTCACCTGGTATATGAGGATCTGACATTTAGTCACTCTAACTCTGTTTCCCTGGGAATCTGCTGAGGCTGGGATTTCAACTGTACTGCTAAGGCTAAGCAACATTGACAAGGGTAAAAAGAACCTCTTATTGGAATACTGTATTCAGGCTGTGTGGAACTATAAATGAATTATAAGTATCTGATAAAGATATATTTTTGACTTTCCAGTGTGCAGTTACTCTTCTAGCTGGCATGGCCTTTGTAGAGACCCTGGAAGCTACGTCTATGGTGTTGTCATAAAAGATACTGCTCCTTCGGGGCATGGGGCTTTAAAGCCATTGAGTGCGTGGACCTGCCTAATGTGAGTATCCCTGCACCTGAGCTTTGCTACTGCGCCGGGCTGCAGCTCCAACTCCTGCAGTGCAGGAGGGCCCATGCAGCTCTCCCCTCTAGTCTAGAGAGTTGGAGTATTTAGCGAAGGCTAAGAAGAACCCCTCTCCCACCCTCTGTGAAAGGACTGTAGGATAAAGTTAATAAATTCTCCTTGTAGAACTGTTGAAAAATACAGAAAACTTTTTAGAGACGAAAGTTACCTGAGCTATCACAATTCAAAAATAATTTTAAAAAGCATGGTTAGATGTTTTTCATTTAATATGTGTTTGTGTGTGTGTATAATTCTCATGTTTGCATATTTCTGATGTTTCTTTCAGTTTATATATATATACATATATATAAATGTTTTTCATGCATAATTTCCCAAACTTCTTTTAATACTGAATACTATCTAATAAGAATTTTCTAATTTTACATATTGACAATTTCCCATTACCTCCAGGATAAAATCCAGGCTCTTAATTTGCCATTCAAAACGTCACATAATATGGGTCTATGTTATCATTGTAACTTTTTCTTTCACTGCTCTTTCTACCTATCTACATTCTATCATCCCTTCTAGATTCAGCCCAAATTTCATCTCTTAATAAGCCTTTCTGCACGTATCTAGCTTAAAGCAATCTCATCATATTCTGACTGTATTGTCTGGGTCACTGGTACTTCCATGCCTCCTAATGTTTTGGATCTCTTTCCTTGTGTATGTATTTGTATGTCTGTATCTACTTCTGTTATACATCTTATCTCCACCCTCATCCAACATGAAGTTAAAGATACCGACACTATACATCCTTCCAAAGAACCTAACACAGGCCCTGTTCCCAGTCGTTAATGAGTATGTAGGTACTGCATTTTTAAAAGTTTTGGATGATAGACAGTAAACATACATAGAGTATGAATAGATTAAATAAAACAATATTTTTCAAGTTTACCTGTTCTCCACTGAGTGTTTGGAGAATTTTGATGTTTCCATCTTCCATCCTGTAGATGATGACCTGGCCTGTATGATTGTACCGAGGCTGTCCAGCAATATAGAGCACATCTCCAGAAGACACAGTGGCAGAGTTGACTGTGTAACCTAATAAAATAAAGATTCCAGACTTACCGCCTGAACCCTTAAAGTCTTCATGTAATAAATTAAGACTCTTTTTAAATGGCTGAGAGAACCATTTTTATATGAACATTTTTTGAAAATAACTTTTTTTTTCAATGCATGAAAGTATTTGCTTTGGTGGAAGCTTTTAATGTG
This sequence comes from Cheracebus regulus, assembly GCA_963574635.1. Lineage (NCBI taxonomy): Eukaryota > Metazoa > Chordata > Mammalia > Primates > Pitheciidae > Cheracebus > Cheracebus regulus. Next base: position 9,189 of record CAUYQU010014141.1, on the reverse strand, counting down.
CTCTCTAGCTACCACAGCTGCTTTCTCCTGAGAAGCTATTTTCCCCCAATCTCAGTTTTTCATTGTTTAAAATCACAAATGATGTAACAATGATAACACAAAAAGAAAAAAATGCACACCCCCACCAGAATTTGTAATAAATCAATTCAGTACTTCATTTGGATATATGTGTCTGCACTACAGAAATTAACACTTTTTATATAATTGGAATCATAGAAAATGTAAATGTTTTCTGTGCTGCTACTAGCTTTTTAAATTGTAATTTTAAATAGCTAAAGACTATTTCTCTCAGTTAAAGTATAAAGACATTGCATTTACATTACATGACCATTCCCTTATGAAACACTAGAATTTAGGTGGTTTTAATATTTTTGGTATTATATGTAAGACTTCAGAAAGCTTTTAAATTTGTCCCCCTTCTGGATTTTTTGACAATAAATTTTAAGAAACAGATTACTGGATCAAGTTTTTTAATAGTTCTTATAGTGTCTAGAAAATTGTTTCCAGAAAATTTGTACTACTTTGTTCTATGAACAGCCATATGAAAGTCAATTTCATGAAACGGTTCTAGGCTTTGTGTATCATTACCATTATTTAAATTTGTGTATGTTTTAATAGGTGTTAAACATTGTCTAACAACACTACCTCGCTGTGATTTTAATGTGACTTTATTCAATAGAGCTTGAGTTATTTTTCAGATATCTGATCTTTCCTCCTTTTAATTGAGCTTTCATGCTCTTTACAATTTTGAATTGTCTTTTTTCTGCTTCTGGTTTTATTTGCATATATTTTATATTGAAGTTATTCCTGGGTCATTATTTCTGTGTCTTCAGTTTCTTCTGGGATACCTTTTTCTTCTGTGCAATCTCCTGTGGTTTAGAAAAATTTGTTCTACTTCATTAAGAATCATCTCAGTGTGGTGGGTGGGGTGATGGGGGTGGGGGTCATGCGTAGGTTAATCTGACCACAAGCCCCGTAAATAGAGCCAGTGTATCTTGGGTACTTCAACCACCGAGATGTACATAATAATCAAGAGAATCTACATAAAAACCTTTAAGTTCAGCACTGCTTTTTACATTTTTAAGCATGTGCAACAAACTTTCAGTACTCTTTGGGAGCCATAAACTCTCTGTCCAGCTCCATTGTTTGACTTTGGACACATCTACCAAAGCTACCATTGCAACGACGGAACGGCACACACACTGCTTCTGTAAAGTCACAGCTTCAAGATATTGGTGGCTTTTCAGATATACATACCCAGGATTGCCTGGGTAGCTTCATGGATGTTCTTAAAAAGAACACAAAGATTTGAATCTTTTGATTTGTATGATTTTATGGGTTTTTCTAGGTCAAGTGAATAGTGAACCATTTTAAGAGATCATCTCAGGCTGCTTACAGGAAGAGCATAAATTGTGTTTTTAAGATTAATTTTTGATAGAAAAATTAAATTTATTCTCTGTGTTTTGAGAACAGAGCCACATCAATGAACAAAAATTACCACATGCAGATTTTGATTTTATAAAAGGAATAACTCCTCTAATAACCAGATTTCTTCACTGGAGCAGAAGTAAGATTATTTTTCAAAATGCCACAGAACAGCACTTCTCATTGAGAAAAAGATCAGTTTCCTAACTCACCAAGTATTTACTACAAAGTAAGCTTCACTTTCTTCCAAAAATGTTAAAAAGGAACAAAAGTTTCTATACAATGCATTTATACAATACAAAAGTTTTTATACAATACAAGCGCTAAAGGAACACAATTTGTCAGACATATTATCCTTTATGAATATTCTTCACATTCTCCTTCCTTCATCTTTTTTTGAAGGTTTTTTATTATTATACATAATAGAATGTGAAATATTTTTTCAAACATGTAATGTGTTATGTGTTTATATTGCTAACTGCAATCTTGTTTTAAAATGAAATTTTCAGGCCATGTGTATACACACATAAAATGGAAAAGAAGAATATGCAAAATGAAGGCTGTTTTATTTCGTGCCACTCTACTAAGAAGTTTAAAGAGGGGAGTAGAATGAGAGTGTTAGTTCGTGTGTGTGTGTGTGTGTGTGTGTGTGTGTGTGTGTGTAATTTGCAGAGCTGTGAATGTAACTTGATAAAAGCCCCTTTTTAAAAATGAATTGAAAATTATGTTTGAGGCTAGGAGTTGTGAGATTATTTAGTTAACTCTCTTTGATGACTTATACTTGATAATTAAAAATGCAATAGTCTCAGGGTCAGTAACTAGCGTTAGCAGAGTTACTAATTGAGGCTCGGGTGTCTAAAGACAAGAAAGAGGAAAATAAAAAGAGAGCTAGAGACAAGTAAAGCCTAATTTTAAGAGAAGGAAGATAATTATAAATATTTAAGTGTAATAGTGTTTCCTGAAAAAGAAAAGCATAAGGTGGAAGAGAAGGGCCAGGCACAGTGGCTCACGCCTGTAATCCCAGCACTTTGGGAGACCAAGGCGGGTGGATCTCCTGAGGTCCGGAGTTTGAGACCAGTCTGGCCAACATAATGAAACCCTGTCTCTACCAAAAATACAAAAAATTAGCCAGGTGTGGTTGTTGGCACCTGTAATCCCAGCTATGTGGGAGGCTGAGGCAGGAGAATCGCTTGAACCCAGGAGGAAGAGGTTGCAGTGAGCAGAGATCCTGCCACTGTACTCCATCCTGGACAATAAGAGGAAACTCTGTCTCAAATATAAAGAAAAAAAAAGGAAGAAAAGGCAAAAATGGATGGCATAGTCCTTTCCATGGATTTATAAAAAATGAATTCTGTTAGCTCTCATAATTCACTTCTTGGGAAAAGGGCAAGGATCTAGTGAGGTACAGGTATAACAGGCATGATCTGTCTTGATGCCGTGACATTGCCTCACATCTTTCCCTCTCCTCTGTCAGCTGTATTGCAGGAACAGAATTGAGCAAACTGTTGGGGGAGGAGGTAGGAGAACACCATCCCACCTGTATTCTCATCATCAAATCCACTTGCTATGCCTGTACTAGCATAAGGCATTTTGAGTAATAGAAAGATAGCTGTATGACTATGTCCTGAGACAGATGTTCGACAGCTTCAGTTCTTACAGCTTCCTGATCATTATTGATAAGTATGGGATTTTTCTAATAGAGCCTCTGCCTCTTACTTTACTTCCTGCATAAGATTTTTCATTTTCTTATGACTTGCAATCCATACAGATTTAGGAAAAATACATTCAGTCTCTTCTTAATTTGTGACCCACACGAAGAAACATTTTGAAAACCTCATTTCAGATTTAGAATAATATTTTGGGCAGAAAAAAACAAAAAACAAAAAACAAGACAAGCTATTCTGCCCTGCCTTTTCTGGGTGCTTTTTTATTTTGAAAGAAATCTTACATGTATTAGACATTATGTTGGAAAAATGTCATATACTCTCACTTGTGAGTAAGTTAATAAAATGATTTCTGAAACATAAAAGAAAATCTCGACACATTGTAGAAAACATATTCAAAAATTTACTTTCCTGGACAGAGAGAAGTCATATATTTAAATCCTGTAGTCAGAAATAAAGATTATTTCAATATTTTCTTGTTTGCAGTGATAACTTTAAGTTAGAAGTCTCCAGGTCTGCTTTAAGCAACCTTTAACCCAAGCTTGTTGGAAATGACAGATTTAGGATTCTTAAGAGTTTGTTTTAAAGAAATTTAATCTTATATAATTCAGAATACCAAAAGTTACAGTGTTATCAACTAAAATATGTGGACTTCCTAAGAGTGGCAACAATATCACACACATCTTTGTGGACTTCACACAGTGTTTTTAACTTTGTAAATATTCAATATTATTAGTCAGTACTAATGTCAGTTACTATTATTATTATGTATTATGTACGAGTTTTCTATTGCTGCTGTAACAAATTACCACAAACTTGGTGGCTTAAAGCAGCACAAACTTATTATCTTACATTTCTGTATATTAGAAGTCTGGCATAGAGCTTCCTGGACTAAACATCAGGATGTTGGCAGAGCAGTGTTCCTTTCTGGAGCCTGTCGAGGAGAATCCATTTTCCTACCCTTTGTAGCTCTAGAGCCATCCACAGTTTTTGGCCTGTGGCCTCCCTTCATCTTTAAAGCCAAAAGCATTGCATCTCTCTGACCATTTTTCCATAGTTCTATCTCCCTCTGGCCACATCCAGGAGAAGTTCCCTGATTTTTGGAATGTGTGATTACATCAGGCCCAGCCAGATATCTGAGGATAATCTTCCCATCTCAGGATTCTTAATTTAATCGTATCTGAAAAGTCTCTTTTGCCATGCAAGGTAACATTTTCATGGGTCCTGGGATTAGGACATGGACATCTTTGGGGATCATTATTCTGCCTACCACAATACTAATAAGAGGAATATTTATAATATAACATTATATAATAAAAAAAAAATGACAACACCCATTGAGTGCTAACTGTGTGTAGGGACAGTACTAAATAACTTATAGTCATCACTTAATTTTCCTAACAACTCAAATGATATGTACAATGCAATTATTTCCATTTTAGAAATAGGAAAATTGAGGCTTTGACAGGGAAAGTAATTTGCCTAAAGTCATAGCCAGGCACAGAATCGGAAAACAAACTCACGTCGCTGTGACCTTATGGCTATCACTAATCGTACGCTTTAAACAGGTATGGAAAATACCTAACTCTTTGAAATAAACTTGCTACATGGTTTTAAGACTATAGAAATATAAGCAAATAATGCTAAAGATAAAAAATCGAAAATTAAAAAATACTCTTTTAGACTTATACCCAAACCTTACCTAAATAAGAAGCAAGAGGTTCATTCATTTTGGTAGACTCAACATTAAAGGTTGTGTTTTGAGGGATTATGATTTTATCAGCCTTCTGCATGACAACTGTTCCATTCCAATCATAGGCTCCTACTGCTCCAAGCATGACCCAGTCCTTACATGCAAATAGAGAAGATAATAATATTTAATAAAAATAATAACAGCAAACACTTAAACACCGTTAACAATGTGTATAGGCACTGTTCAAAGTGCTTTACATTTACTAACTCATATAATTCTCATAATAACTCTATGGGCTAGATGCTATTGTTACCATACCTGTTTTACAGAAAAGGAAACTGAGGCACAAGTAACTTGCCCAAGTGATACAGTAAAATTGCACATGAAAATGTCAATATTCTTTTGCAAGGACCATTATGCATTTTCTTTCATTATCTACAAATGATGTATTTTCTAATCTTGTCTTTCTACTTTATTCTGGGTGCCAAGAATCCTATGTCTTGAACATGAATTTCTAATAAGACCCTTGAATTTTTTGACATTGTGGAAACTATTTCACATCTTTAGCAAATATACTAAGTTATTTCATTCAGATAGGTATATAATTACAATAAGGCACAGCTCACACTGTCTGCTTCACAACTGTTAGTACAGTGCAGTGAGTTATGTAAGAGAACATGTTTTTCTAAGAAGAAGCTTGTGAAACGACATTTCTCTGTTTGAATTAGCAAACATCATCATAACTTGCATAATTGTTCAAGCTATGAACTGCACGTTGCACTTACAGTACTAGATGTTGTATTTGGGAAAGGAAGTCTTGCAAACAGGTATTTCATTTTCTACCAACTGGTCAACATACCTGTGAATAATGAGCACTGAAGCCAGTCTGTGACATTTCCATTTCAAATGAAGCTGCTGACTGGTCAGCTGTAGCTGTAACATAGGAAAATATCACCATAATAAGTAACAATGCCTTTTCATGCACTGCTGACTTGCAGGGTAACATAGACCTCGTAGAGCTTGTGCTCTTACCAACTAGAATTTCAAACATCTTAGGGCATTTTCAGCCACACATTTCTCAACCCCAAATTTCTAGGTAGGCCTGGGTAGAAGACAGAGAAAGATGGTCAAAGGGCTCATATCTTAAATTCTTGCTGCCCTGTCCTTACTGGAGGGGTTGAGAAATCACCCCCCCTTTTTTTTTTTGAGATGGAATCTCACTCTGTCACCAGGCTGGAGTGTAGTGGTACGATCTCGGCTCACTGCAACCTCCGCCTCCCGGGTTCAAGCAATTCTCCTGCCTCAGCCTCCTGAGTAGCTGGGACTACAGGCATGCGCCACCACGCCCAGCTAATTTTTGTATTTTAGTAGAGACAAGGTCTCACCATGTTGGCCAGGATGGTCTCTATCTCTTGACCTAGTGATCCAACCGTCTCAGCCTCCCAAAGTGCTGTGATTACATGCATGAGCCACCATGTCTGGCCAAGATATCTCCATTCTTATACTGTAGCTGTTGTGGATCCTGTGGTGCTTTGGGTTCACATGGCTCAAGATGAATGTACTACAGGAGGGAATTCCTGTCTCAACTCATGCTTTCGGACTCCTGCCCAGCCCTTAGGCTAAACTTCCTTAATATGTTAGGGGACTGAAAAAAATTTCCTTCAAACGTTTAAGGAGATTTATCAACTTCTTCAGTCCCACTCATATTCAGGCCATAGATCTCATCAGAATTCCATTGCAAGGGTTTAGATATTTTAGTTTGCCCTATTTGCTCTAATTACTGATGGCAAGTATAACTCACAGATCAGGAGGGGGTCTTTGTGATAGGACGGTCCACATGCTATTCAATCATATATCTTTAAAAGATCCTGTACCCATTTTGAAGCTCTTTCTACAGAAGTCTGCTACTCTTAAATTATTCTCAAAATATTCACAAACCCAAAGCCACAATTTCCTGAGGGAATTGATGGAATGTTGATTTATTTACTTGCACTCAGGGGTTACTGATTTATTTGGCCTTGCAGATAAGTTAAAAATAGCACTTAAGAAAGTCAGTCTGCCCTTTCATTGAGGCGTGGGAATAATCAAATTTGAGAAACTAAATGTATTTGCTAGTTATTTGTTTGCATAAAATTGTGAACAAATACATCAGTAATTACCTTTGTAGGACTAGATTAAATGGGGGAATCAATCAGGAATTCAAATGTATCATTGTAATCTCTTGTTGTACAAATTGCCCTGTAATTTAAGACTGAGATGCATTTTAACTTTAATTTAAACATGTATTTTCAGTCCACAATGCTTTAAGGTGTTTTCTCACTTATCTGCAAGATCAATAGGAATGCAGCAACAGAAACCTGTATTATTTTCAGCACCTGCCCTAATGCTATTCTGCCTTCAGCTGAGAACAAATACAATGAAGCTATGTGCCGTTCTTCCTGCTGCAGCGGCATGATGGTAATAGGCCACTATATTCTCCTGGGCTGCTTGCTGCAAACTCCTTCCTGGACTGTTCATGAGTGCTTGAGCCAACCACTCTAACCACTGTGCAGCCTCTGGTTAGAAATGCTGGCATGTCTCCCAATGATCGATGGGAAATGGTGACATTAGAACATTTTCTGATGTACTAGACAAGTCCTTGGCATACTTGCCTCAATAGGTGGCACTGTCCTTGGCAAGCATAAATTTCATAATCACAGCTACTTGCCACCTTAAGATAAATGTTGCCAGGAAATGGAGATTTCCCAAGCAACAAGGATATACAGTTTAAAATCTCATAAAAAATTAAGAAATAATCTAGACAAAACACTGCTTTTGGTTGGCTATAATAGTGTAGCAACAAAGATGATACAGAAAACATTTTTGATCTGTAAATTTCCTTATAAAATGATGCCATATTTAAATATAGAGACTTGAGGCTCTTCAAAGTGTCACCTTTAACCCATAGTGTAGTTAGGTTATAAATAATCTGAAAATGTCATTTCAGGCAATTAATCTCACCCTCTCCCAGCTGATTTGGGCTTCATTTCTGCCCATCTTAGGTTACTTGCTTACTTAAGAGGAGATTGAGAAATGATACTGTATTCTGCAGAACTATCAAATATAACTATGTAACTTTTCTTTTAAATTATTTTTACAGATTGTTTCTATCATTTCTTAGCCCATGTTATAAAAATTAAAAGTACACAATGAGTTGGAAGACTGTATGTATTTTCCTTGAGGCCAGCCAAACTCATAATCTGGCTTATTGGTAAATGACATGGGGATAGCTCTTGAGAGACCAGAGCCACTTAAAAGTGACTTGTACACAGAGCACAAGACAGCTGAGGTCTTCAGAAACAGCTGTGACTCCAGACCCATAAACAATTAGAGTGTTCTGTTTCCAAAGGCACAGGGGAAAAGAGGCCAGGGGAAAAGGGAGGCAGAGAAATTCAGTCTGGCTGGGCTGTAGATTCCTATCACTTCTAAATCAAATGTTCTAAGTACGGATTGTGACCCAGTCATGAAATCAACAGAATGAGTATAGCCAGCAATTTTTTTTTTCACTGAAAGAGATTAAGGTAGAATGGAAGAGATGAGAAGACATCACAGTACATCACATATAATAAGAATTATCTGGCTCATGCCTGTAATCCCAGCACTTTGGGAGGCAGAGGTGGGCAGATCACAAGGTCAGGAGTTTGAGACCAGCCTGGCCAACATAGTGAAATCCTGTCTCTACTAACAATACAAAAATTAGCCAGGTGTGGTGGCAGGTGCCTGTAGTACCAGCTACCTGGGACACTAAGGCAGGAGAATCGCTTGAACCCAGGAGGTGGAGTTTGCAATGAGCTGAAATCATGCCACTGCACTCCAGCCTGGGCAACAGAGCAAGACTCCATCTCAAAAAAACTTTGATTTATTTTTATATGTATATATTTATGTGCATTGGGTCAAAAAGCAAAATATAGTTATTATCGTGAGTCACTCAAAAAAACGTCAAAAGCCATAACTCTAAATAATTTTCTCTCCTTTCTTTTTTTCTTGTTTGTAGAAAGTGATTTATTTAAACAGAGAGAGAAATAGGAGAAGGAGAGAGAAAAAAACAGCTAACTCTCACACTGAGTGAGAGAATCCAGAAAGATGGAATCCAGGAGAGGAAAGCAGCTTCCACACTGAGTGGAAGGGAATAGAGAGAGAGATGGAGTTTAGGAGGGGAAGACAGGCTTCCACGAGAGAGTGTGGAAGGGGACTCCAGAGGGGAAATCCAGGAGAGAGAAAGACGGCTTCCACGAAGGGAGTGTTCGTGGAAGGGGCCCCAAACATGGAGTCCCAATTTTCCTTCCTTTCTACACATTTTCATAGTCCCATTTTTCTGCACTTTCCCAGCCCCTAGATGCTCAATCAAAATGATCCACTTTTTTCAGT